>CAJUYH010002315.1:0-40795 GCA_910591685.1 Galerucella tenella | reverse complement strand
TTTAGCCCCTCTCTAGTTCATCCCCTATTCCAGTGTGACCTAGAAATAACAGTGAGGTAAAAATGTTCTTACCTAGTCCATTCAGTTTCCCTAGGCATTCCCATGCCATTTGGGAACTGATTACCCAAGACTATCTATCTGACATGATGATAACTCTTTATCGCCTTCTATATCTTTTATCAATATAGAACTGATGGGATATACTGTGGAGTGATTTTCCGCTCGAATGACACTTGGTGGCTTTCATAAGCTTTCGAGTGTTTGGTTCTTGGTCCTTACACTTATCTTACTTTTTATACAGCTTTTGAGCCGTCTGTATACCATTGAATAGTAACAAAATTAATAAAGCTAAGGATCTTTGGATGATTTTTTTATTTGGTTATATTGTTAATTATGTGTAATTCCTAAATCCAATCCCACTCCCATTATTGCTAAGTGATCAAGAATTATGCAGCATTAGATACCGAGTATTAAATTTAGACACCCCTCGAGCTTTTCCCATTCTATACATATTCATATAATAATAATCACATCATGCATGTGTCATTTGAGCCCTGTAACTACATTTCCTGGCCATTGTTGGTGGGTTATCGTTCCCCCCTCTTTGTCCTTCTCCATTTACCCCTCGCCACCCTTTTGCACTTACGTCGTAATTCTCCCCTGTTTTTAATGTCCGCAACCAGGAAAGAACTGGCTACAATGAAAATAACAAAAGTTTAATCTGGAATTGCGGAATGTCTTTTCAAACATTTTAGTAATATCTTTGAATAAGATTAATTTTTATTCGTGTTTATAGCTGATAGGTGTTAAACTTAACAAAAATATGATGATTTCTCAATGTTTATACATTAAAACATTGCTATTATTTTTTTATAACATTGCAACGTCAGCCTCATATGAACTGTATAACTTTGATTAGAATGGCCTTCTGGCTATTAGTGCATAAAGCATATAATCAGAAAGTGGCTAACTTCATCATTAGGTTTGTGACGTATCTGTAGTGAGAGTTGCAAACATCAAGGAACTCTCAATTTCCAGTTTTCTTCTAAAATATTAGGTTTAAAAATTATTAAATTAATTTTTCAAAGAAGTACTAATATATTTTAATGAAATACCAAAATCCGCGTTTTGGTTTAACTCTTCTAAACAAGAATAAAATTGGAGACAGTGACAAAAATTTGCTTGCTTTTTTTCAAACATTAACAAAACTTAACTCATTTATCAGCGAGCGTGATGCACTTAGTCCGGACCATAGCTTTTGGTAAGAGGACGAACGAGAGTGTATCATAAGCAGTTGAGCGAGAAATTTGATGGGTATGGAAGATGACAACCATAAACAATGAGTTACTCGAATGATGGGTTTTTCTTTTCCTTTCGATAGAAAATGTTTCCATATTACGGAGAGGATGTTTTCTTCTCTTTAATGAAGAGGTTAATGACAAGGATGCCGATGATGTGTTTACTCGTTTAATCGATGTTTACCAAAATACTTTTATTTACATCCATAATAAAATTCTAGGCTACAGTGAAGCATTGCCAAGTTTTAGCACAAAAGCAACTTGATGCATGGGAGACGAAAATACTGAGACGCTTTATGGGGCCTATTCTGTAACTCTTCCTTCCTGACACTCTTACTAAAAACCTCACGGTGATGTGAAAGTAGGTTTATAGAAAACTAGCAGCCCGCCCAGGCTTCGCACGGGTTCGTTACAGAAAATATAGAATAGCCTATGTTACTCCGAGGAGATGTAGCTTTTGGTAAAATTTGTTAAACAGCTGCTTCCATCAAAGCGTGTAAAAGAGTAAAATAATGTGCATCAAATTCTTGAAGCCTCTAACTTATTTGAATTAATAAGGATTAATACCGTATTTGTGTAAAAAGCTTTTTTATTATCGCATTATAATTGCCAATTTTTAAAGTATTAACATGGATATAGTATGTTATCCTTGAGAGATAGACATATGCTATCGCTAGACCACACTTTGCCGCGATTGCCGTTGGCAAAGCCAGCGACTGTGAAAACGTCTACCTATGTCTTGCATTCTTTTAGTTTAGTCGCACAATTTTTACAGAACAGGACGATCTAGGTATATATTTGCCAAATTAATAACTTCGTCTACTCTATTTGAAGGACGTGCTAATTGGGAGACAGTCTAAATCACAACTTGAGTCGCATGAGGCCAGTGTTTGGCATGTCCCCATTCTCTGTTCTCATTGACCAACCATTGACCGACACTTCAGCGATTTTCATTGGCACACGGCTGGCATATTGGCACGTGCCAACGATGGCGTCTACATCGAATCAGCGTGAAAACTAAACAACAACAAAAAGGACGAAAGGATTTAAAGGAAGATAAAAAAATATTTATTTTGTGATGAAAATAAAAAATGAATAAATAAAAAATATTATTTTTATTTTTTACACTTACTCGAGTTATAAAAGCGATCTAGTAACAATTTACATAATTATTTAATTTTAATGTCATTGAATCGATACCTTTTAATGGGTTTCTTTACCGCTGCCGGTTGTAAAATGTAAATCAAAATCGCTGGAGTTTTTATCCAACACGTCGGCCGGCCATATTCAATTTAATGATCGCAATGTTTTAATTTGTTAAGATTATCTTTTATGTTCATTTTATGTACTATCATTTTTTATATTATGTTTTTAGAATTAACTCCAAAAACGTATTCCATACCTTACCGGAAAACCAATTATAGTAATCTTTAGCAGCCCATTGGGCAAAAAATTCATAACGACTTTTTTTCCACTATCGGTCACCTGATTAATTTGACGTTTCACATGAATTTTTTGAGGAAATGTTAGAGTATGTCAAAGTTTTTTGTTATATTTTCCAATTTTTTGGTTTATTTGGTAGGAATGCAGGAAACGCTTTAGCTGCTAAAGCTCACTTTCTCCCCTTGTGACACAATATATACTATAGCAGCCCAAGGATCGAAAATTCTTAACTCCACCATATTGTAGTTTTTCATCATCTGTCTCTTGCGTACTTTGACGTTTCACATAAATTTCCATTCAATTTCAGATAAATGAGTGAAACAAATACCGTATTCGACTATGTGCACTGGTGCGCATCCAGCTCGACTTTTTACAGTGCAGTGCAGCTTTCCATGTTCGGACCACTCACCCGAATGTCATATTATACAAAATTTCGCGTGTTCGGATATGTGCACGGCACGGCACGAGTGCAGAGCAATTATTTTTTAGACGACGACATCTAAAAGTTGCTAGTTATGTATTCATTTACATACCGAAAGTTGCGTTTTGAGTGTTCCATGTAGTGAAAGTGACAGTTCCGTACTGCAAAACACTTTCGGGACGCTCTGGTAGAGATATACATATTCCATCTGCATCCAATCCAATAAATATTAATATAATTGTCCTGGAGCTACAATCAACATTACTTTTTGCAAATAATTGATAAATTAATATTAACATTGCAATTATCATTAAGTACATTATATTGTTCAATAAATAAAATTTTTATATAATTCACTATTATTTATTTTCTTTCCTCAGTATATTTAAGAAAGTTTTGGATCTTATGCGTCATCTAAAAAATGTTGTGTACGCCGCGGCTGAAATACTACTTTGTTGGACTCGTCTGTTGCTCGCCTCGCTTCGCTCAGGGCCGGCGGAAGGCCCGTGCGAACCGAACATCTAGGAACGCCAACATCTAGGAGCGCCAAATCAAGAGATAGTTAATAAAAAAACTGGAAAGAACTAAAAGTGTCTAATAAAAATATGAATAATAAACTAGAGCACAAGAAAATGTGTAATAGCTATTTGTATTACTAGGGAGGAAAGTGCCACTTTTCCTCCCGCAGGATGTAGTTTACATCCAAGGGAGGAAAAGGCACTTTACTTCCATGTGATACATATGATTTTTCCTCCTACCCACCTTTTTTTGAAAATTTATTTACGACACAAATAGGTAACGAATATAATTAAGAACACAAGAATTATTTATTAAACAAATTTATCAATATATGTTATACAATTAAGTACATAGTATTGTTTAACTATATTTTAGAATTATTTATGTTAATATCGAATGTGCAGTTTTGAGCAGCACTTATATGAACACCATTGGAAGAAGATAGGGTTTGAACAGGAGCTTTAGTATTTGAAATATTTTCGCTTAGCACATTGTAATGGTGGTAACTTCTAGAAGTGCTTGGCTGATTTTTATCAAGTTCAGGTTCTACATTATTTCCCATAATTTGATCAGAAATTTTTCTTTTTTTTTGTGTAAGATTGTTCTACATAACCTTCTGCGATATTGGTTGATTTCCAACCGCCATGCTGTTTTAGAGCTAAAATATCCCCACCAGCGTTTACTAACAGAGTTGCTGAAGTTCTTCTGAAACTGTGCCCTGTGTAATGTTTAGCATTTGGAAGATTGAGATATTCTGCAATTTTTTGTGGTATTTTGGATATACTATTTTTGCCAACCACTTGTTTTATACATTTGCCTGCTTTAAAGCATACCAACAATCGTTTATGCTCAGTTTTAGAATGTAGACAGATATACTTTTTAACGATTTGAACAAAATTTGGGCCGTTACCTGTTGTAGTATTGATAACGAAAGTTCGTTGTTTATACGTTTTTGAAGTGTGGATATTTATGACTAAAAGATTGTCTTTCTCTTCAATATCATCCATAGTCATTTTAATAAGCTCATCACATCGACATGCTCCAGAAATTCCAATAACAAGGACTACCTATGAATATTTAATAACAAAAATTAAATTATTTGCATGGGATTTCATTTCTTACCTTCATTAATAAAAAAAACATCATCGGGGGCTTCCATTAAGAATGTATTTATTTCTTCTCTTGTAAAAGTTTTAGCTTTATTTGGTTTGTATCCGGCATGTTGACGTTTTAGAAATGCAATCAACTTTGGATATTTAATATCGACATTGTCCTTCATTTGTATCATTGTGCGTAGCATTGAATATTTAGACCAAAGTGTTGAAGCTTTTAATGATTTTCCTTGTAGTGAAAAATATGCCAGTAAAACATTCTCTGAATATTTATGTATCTTGTTCTCTTCAGCCCATTTCTTATATTGTGCATATTGTTTTTCATACCTGTCTTTAGATTTTTGTGGTAGTAAGGTTAATGACGCTATGTTAGCTTGTTCCTTAATATTAGGTGGTGTATTTGGAAATTCAAAATCACTTGAATCGCTCTCCATTTTTCAAAAATTCAACTAAGTTTAATGAATGTAGCGACTTTGCACCTCAAAAGTCAATCGCCGTGTTTACTGTCAGTGAGCCACAGCATACTATGCTTTTCTTATTCTGAACTCAAAAAACGCATATCTAAGATTCCTGAAGTTTAAATTTGTATTGAAGAACTACGTTGAAGTAACATTAATGTTTGATTTTTACCAAAAACAGGATATACAGGATGTTCCAGAAATTATGGAAACAATATGAATATAATGAATTCACAAGTTTCATCGTTTACAACTTACTTGAAATGAGGGGGAGGAAAAGTACTTTCCTTCCTAGGGAGAAAACGTATGAGTTTCCTTCCTGATTTGCCTTTCGCACGGGAGCTAAACTAGCCTTTCGCCGGCTCTGGCTTCGCTCGTCTCGCAATTTTCAGACTCGTCCAACAAAGCTGCACTTTCAGTCCTTGGCATACAAATAACTATTGTTCGGCCAGTTGTCACCGCTAGGAGAAAGTTCGGACTTTTAGTTCAGTCAGTCAAGACAATCAATTGATTATAATTCCAAAAGTTTTCAAATTTTGACGTAAGGTCGGGAATGGTATAAAAACAAACTATGAAATTTTGCAACCTGTTCCGAAGTCCGGAACATTGTTAAAAATGCAATAAATGATAATTTGCTCAGTTCTTGAGACCAAAATTCCAAAAGTTCAGTAAAGTTGGAGTGGTGTTAAAAATGTTATTTTACATCACGTGTCAAATTTGCAACCAATTTATTAAGTGTACGGAACATTTTTTGTTATTAAAAATTAATGTTTTTCTTTATTAAACTAAAGTAAAACGTTCCAAAAGTTCTGCAAATTTGACAGATCTATCGGAAAAATATACAGAACGACTGTACAAATTTGCAACTTTTTACGTTGACCGGAACATGTTTATTTATAATTTTTTTTAATTCGTGGTCATTTTTTCGAGCAAGGCGGTCTCGGAATAATTACAAAATTTTTGAAACTTGGCTGCAAACTTTGAAAACATCTATTCTGATGCATTTACAAATTTGCAATCTCATACGCGATCCGGAACTTTTGCAATTTTCTTAAAGGTGAAAAAATAATAAAATTACATTTTTGCAAATTGCATAAAGTTCCGGATCGCGTATGAGGTTGTAAATTTGTAAATGCATCAGAATAGATGTTTTCAAAGTTTGCAACCAAGTTTCAAAACATTTGTAATTATTCTGAGACCGCCTTGCTCGAAAAAAAGACACGAATTTAAAAAAATTATAAATAAATATGTTCCGGTCAACGTAAAAGGTTGCAAATTTATACAATCGTTCGGTACATTTTTCCGATAGATCTGTCAAATTTGCAAAACTTTTGGAACGTTTTCCTTCAGTTTAATAAAAAAAACATTAATTTTTAATGACAAAAAATGATCCGTAAACTTAGATTGGTTGCAAATTTAATGCGTGATATGAAATATTATATCGAAAACTTCCCCAAGTTTGCAGAACTTTTGGAATTTTTTTCACGACCATACAGCAAAAATTAATTTAATTGCAATTTTAACAATGTTCCGGACTTCGGACAAGGTTGCAAAATGAGATCTATTGTCGTCTGAATGTACCATTCACTTGACCGAAGTTTGAAAACTTTTGGAATTATAGTTAAATTTTCGATTTCGAATGTCAATAATGACTGGATTATTTTTAGAACTGGAATTTTTAGCAGTGCACTTAAGCATAACCTAATATTTTCAATGATTAATAACGAACCAAGTCAAACGTAAAACGTCAAGCACGTTGCAGCAGGATTCGGACAAGGAAGTGCGCACCATGCTATTTTACAAATTTTCTATTTTGAATTTTTTCCAGTCATAATTGAACTGACATGACACGGTGCCAGCTTGTAAGATAGTTGAATACCTAAAAAAGATACTGCAGCTATGGGCAGGTCGTAGATTAATATAAAGTGACATTGAAATTTGAATTATCAGAATGACTCCAAGATTTACTTGCCATTTTTCCAATATGGCGAGACGAACTTCGAAGATACGAGGTAGCAAAGTAAAAATTGGGAAAAAGTACAGTTGTCAGAACCAAACATGAGCCCCGGAAAATATGCGAACTAAAATAAGGTCATAGCAAGCAGCCAATCAAGAGCCAATGTTAACGATTATCCATTAGTAATTGTTAAATATAATCGAAATAATATGACCGAGTGATTTCATCAAAATACATCATTTTATTCATTCTGTATCAGTGTTGTCAATGCGAGGATTATCCGATTTTTAGACAATTTCACTAATTTGGATCCAATAATTTTTCGAATATTTTGTAGAAGGGATATATAAAATGGCTATTGTTTTCGGGGATTTTCCATATTGACTGGGGTCAAAGACTTTATTTAGATAGCCAATGTGTCCTTTTGGTAATTTTGACAAATTCTGATAACTTGAATAGTAAGTTCGGGTAATTTTCATTTCCAGTTCATATTTTGTTGCTTTCCATAGAAACTTGACCCTTCTTTTTCATGACATTAATACAGTCATGTAATTTGAAAATATAGACATTTAGGACAAACGGTAGGTTTTTAGCAAGTTTGACTTTGTTTACATAATGTCTCATAACAGTTGACATTTATGGTATCGGTATTTGGTTATCGATTCAAAATATCGAATTGTTACTACAAAAATACAACTACAGCGAACTGAACACGCCCACCAGGGCTCACGTTTGCTTCTGCCAACTGTAGATCAAAATCTATAGCATCACCCAGGTGAAACTAATAGAGAGGGGCTCATTGTTAATACACCATAACAATAATATTAATAATTCAGCTAACATAATGTTTAGAAACTTGACAATACCGTATGTTAAGGGTTTATCAGGAAGAATTAAGAAAATTGGTTACCAATTCAATATTAGAACTAGTTTTAAATCGAATAATACATTGAGATCAATACTAACAAAAACGAAACCAAAGAATGAAGAACAATCTTCAAAAAACTGCATATATCAAATATCATGTGAATGCGACAAATTTTATTTTGGTGAAACATCTAGACCATTGAAAGTACGAATAAACGAACACAAAAAATATATCAAAGATAGGGAATTCTTTAAGTCAGCTATTTGCAAACATGCTTGGGAAGAGGGTCATCAAATTCAATGGGATTCATCAAAAATAATATTAAAAGAACCCAATAATAAAAGACGGAAAATCAAAGAAAGTGCTTTAATACAACTAAATGCAGATAAATGTGTAGCTAGTATTTCAGCCGAATGTAGTCAAATTCGGTTACCAATGTTAGAAAGAGAAATTTCCAATAATCAATTACCTGCGTATCAGGATAGCATCATAAGTTTTTATCCAGGTTTTCTTATGATTTATAATTTGAATAGTTGTTAATCGATACACATTTCAATACACTAAATCACAAAACTGACTATACATATTTCAAAAACTTAAATATTCATACACAAAAAAACTATCAAGAAACGCGTTTTATTAACAACATTTCCAATATAAGCGAAAAAAACGCGCTATCCCAATAAAAACCGTTCACTGGATCCATTTCTAGTAGACTATCATATCGTTGGAATGTCATAAAATGAAATATTTCATTTCACATTTTGCCACAGATATGATCTACTATGAATGGACCTTATTAAAAATTTGATAACAAAATTTTGCAGTCTTAAACTTCAAAATATTTTTTGATTGTCTAGTTGTCAAATTTTTTCTGTTGTGTCAGTTAGGGATACAAATTAATTTCTACTTATTTTTTCTTGACAACGGTAGCTGGAACGCTACCGAAACGTTGAAATAAAGAATTTAAAAATATTGTGGTTTAATTTCCCAAGAAATTAAAAAAAGAATGAATAATATACCACAAGGAACATACAGAACATAATAAATGAATGTACTAAAGTTTCTCCTTATCGTTGTTTTTATTTTTACTAAAAAATTAAGTTTTTTAAACATTTCATGGGGTTTTAGAACAAGCAATACTTTTAATAAAGCGTTTAAAATACCAAAAAGATATAAAACAATGACGGATTATTCATAAAATGTTAATATTTTCCATAAATATATTAATTTGGTCTGGTAGACTTTATGCACTTTTGAAATTCGCAACAAATGAATGGAAATCCGTTTATTTAATACCATTTATTGCCTAAAATAGAATAATAAACAACAGTATATTGAACGGAATGTTTTCCAGGATTGAAAATTTACATAAAATTTAATGTAAAGTATAACATAAATAAATAAAATCGGAGTTGATTTCCAAATTCGTAATTCAATATTTCTATTGATATATCAATACATATATTCGCGAATCTAGATTAATTCTGTTTTGAAACGTATCGTTGGATTTGTTAAAAACTAGTTAAAATTTATATCATTATTAGACCTGTCAGTTTTCATTTTGTTAAAATTTCAAAATAACCATTGTAAAAATATCAAATTTGGTTGGATAATTTTCAATTGTTTGTTGAAAAAAAAGCTTTTTCATGGAGCTTGTTCAGTTATTCAGTTGACCTAAAATTATTTTTTGAAAATTCAATGCAGTAACTACGTTTTTAAATCTAAAAATCGATTCGACAAATCCAGTCCACTACCAACACGAAACTAAAAAATGGGGCAATTGATATAATCCTCCTATTCCCAACCACAAGACAAACAAGAAGCGACAACTCCGATTTTATTTCAATGATTAACAGTTAGTAGGTAAAATTTAATAGAGTTTGTTCAACCATCCTTTGCCGTTGCGTCATACATTGTCCATCTTCATCTCTCATTCATGAAATGGGTGAGACGGAATTATAACGTCATTAACGTATTTCTTATCTAAGGTCGACGTAAATTTTATCTGTTATTTTTGACAGTTCAGTTGTCATATTTTGAAAACAATTCTTATCATTCATTGATTATAATTTTGAGGTTAAGTGTAAAGTAAAAGCTTTTCCGATTATTCACTTTTGGCTGCTAGTAGCAGCTCGTAGTGACTGAATTCCGTTCATTTATTACCTGGCGTGACGCCTAGTCTTACCTTCCCCTTGCCCCTCAAGCATATACCGAAAAGTATGAGCTTCAAGTCACGGACATTGAATATTTGACGTTTGTCCAGTTTGACGTTTAAAGGTTAAGATTGTGCCGATTACGATTCAAACCTCAGTAAAAATATCTAAGGTCCGGTTGTACATTTGAAGCTTAAAATTGAGCTCAACTGAGCTGGGCTTAAAATATAAGCTTAGCTCAACCCTAAGCCTATTGTACAAACATGGTTCAGTAGCAGCTCTACTAAACCTATATTTGCAAGTGTTGGTAGAACTTCTTTCGAACTGACGCATGTGTATGAAGTAAATTGGTCACAATATGTTTGTCAAATAACCTAACTAATGTCATATTTGCTACCTATTAGTTTCACAAGAAATTTCCTCTGATATACAATCTGTCACAAAACGCAAAAAACTGAAACAAAGAATCTCAAATAATAATTGTTTGTTTTTATGACTTGTTTCGACTCAGTTTTAATTGTTAAACTCAATTTATAAATTGTTAAAGTTTTAGCTTCTGTTTTTGGAGTACCATCCATTATTAAAAATAATGAGCTATTGTTTAACCGATTCTTATTTTCTTTATTGTGATCGAAATTATATGTGTAAGTATGTATTTATGTAGCAGTATAATGTAGGATAGGGTAAGTCTTAAAACCAATACAATAATAATAGATTATATATTTATAATATCAGTTTACAATAGAAAGAATTTCATAATTTCATTCCACAAAACCAAGAAACGCTAACAAATACAAAAATGTGTTTGTATCAGCAGACTATCAAATACAATTTTTGGGTGGAATGTTGCTTTTTTAAAACCTTTAAGAGTCAATAAAAAGGGAGGAAGTGTTAGGTACTTCCAGAAGAATGAAGAAATGCAGGACAACCACAATAAGTAGTTGAAGAAAAGTTGGTAATAAATTGGAATTCACATTGGGCAACTCAACGTTACACAATTTCTCGGGACCGTAACGTTTTCGCGACAGGTCGGTTCAAACTTTTGTCTTTGAGTATACCTCAACGGTACGCAAATTCATGGACCGTGGTGAGTAAGGTGTTCTTAGGAGCAGTTGACGGTTGACATTTATAATCACATAGCCTATAGGAATATAAAAAAAATAGTTATTTGAAAATAAATCGGAAAAATTGAGGTATTGATTTATTTTGTACAAAATTATCAAAAAGTGAGAAATCTGTAAAGACTAGGATGGGTCTAGGTCCTCTATAGAGATTAGATTATCCATATATGCATATATAATTAACACGGTATTAATTAATAAAAAAAATTAAATTAAAATAATCACAACGAATAAACAAAGGGACAAGCACGTCAGAGTAATCAATGATCACGGCCCAAGACCAGACCAACGCATTTTTGCGAAGGAACCAATAAAAAGAAATAAAAACACATTAGAAAAGGATAATGATAGTACCGTTCCCATTGAATCGGTAGTCAACCGGTACCTCGCAGCAAAACGCCTATTGTTATCTGCCGGAGCGTTAGCTAAATCTTGGTGGCACTCTGGTACTAGCCCCGATATAACACGTTGTCTGTTCAAGGCTAATACGGCTTGTCTACTATCAGTACAGATTGTTATGTTTTTGCCAGCAATTCCTTCTCTGGTTAGTTCTTTTGCGGCAATTGAGAGACCAGCCAGTTCTGTTTGAACCAGGCTGGTATTGTTTCCCATTCCTACAAGGTGATTAGTATAGGAAAGAAAAAGACGAAAGAAAAAAGATAGGGCCATACTGATCAACCCTGAAGAAGTAAGCATTTCAGTTTATTGTTTATTTACTTCAAGCTCAACTTCCTTTTTGAATTGTTTTTATATTTTTATACTTACTGTCCAGTGTCTTTCTCCGCTTTCTTCAATACACAAAATCACAAAAAAAGTAACACCAAACGCGTCTTATTAACAGCATCTCCGAAATAAGCAGAAAATTCAACAAAACTTTGAATTGGAAATATAAAAAATATTGTGCTTTGATTTCCCAAAAAATGAATAATAAAATAATCCTAAAATTATTTGTACATTCTCCCGTATTACGTCTCCATTTTTTTCTCTGTTGCCCAATTTTAGTAGTAATCTCATTAGTGTTAATTTAATCTTTACAAGGAGAAACATCCAATGTTTGTTTATTATAAGATTTCTTCTCACTTCAAATATATTTATGGGTGGACTGGTGGACAACATTAAATTGTATATATTATTAGATGTCCACCTGTCAAAGTGAGCTCTCCTGTCCCGAAAAATGGGAAAATAAGAAAAAAATAAGGTAAATGGCCCAAATATCGGCCACGTCCCAATTATCGGACACTTTTTTGGTTTTTGATTAATAATAAGTTAAGTGTATATATTTGAGACGAAAAATATATTCTTCTGAAAAATTGCACACTTTGGCCACATTGTTCACACAACCTAGCCCTTCTACGAACTTCTATAATTCTCAGATAGCTTGAAAATAGTCGAGTGGTAACAACATTAACCAAATGCATCATTTCGCTAGCGAAGTAGGTAAGACAATGCTATTCAGTAAACTTACATTTTTGATGTTTATTAAAAAAATATCTTCATGGGGTTGATTTTTATAGTATAATATTGTATATTAACTATTCCACAATAGTTTTTTCTGTTAATTTATCGTTGTTTTTTCCTATAAAATGGTGGCCGATAAGTGGGACATATTAAATTGGGTTATGTACCAGCTATCGGACAGGTGTCCGATAACTACAACAATGTTATGTTTTTTTTCAAATTGCATCACACACTGATGAAAACTTTCTAAGATATTTCAGAATACAATAGTTCTTCATAAACCAATGATTTTCCCGACCAGTTATCGACATAGCATATTCCATTAAATAAAAGAGTTAATTAAATATTATATTATGTGAGCACATTATTAAACTGCTATACCGATAGTTCGTACATGTCCGATAGCTAGGATCATGCTCCATTTTTAAGTCTATTTATCGGCCGTCATTGGTATAAGAGCTTTTTAAGAAGACCCAAAAGGGTTCCACAGAGCCTGACGACACCGATCTGAAGTGACAGAAGGAAAAATACGTCAATGGTTCGATTAGGTAGATAATTATTTAAAAGAAAATCAAAACAATGTAACCGAACCAAATAGAGTTTACGTCTGCGACGAAACGGCCGTTTTCTTGTGTCACAAAGCAGAAAAAGTTCCAACTAAAAAGGGTGATAAAACTGTATACCGCATGTCAAATAATACCGGAAAAGAAGCAATTACTGTAATTTTTATGTGCAATGCTGCTGGTGATCTGCCACCACCGCTTATTATAATATATTCTTATAAGAGAATTCCAAAGGAGGTCATTAAGAATGTTCCAAAATCGTGGGATATTGGCAAGTCAGATAATGGCTGGATGACAGAACGCTCATTTTTTGAACACATAGCAGTTTAGAAATGATGATATGTTTCTTGTCTTATTGTATATCAAATCAATTGGAATTTACGTTTTTGTTTTATTAATCCCTCATATGCCGATAATAGGGTCATATCCCGTCCGATAAGTAGAGCTTCACTCTGTTAGAGAGTCCGATGACTGGGCAAATGTACCTTTTTTAATAAATTATCAATTATTAGACAACCATATTTATTATTATGAAAGGAGATAATATATTATTATAGGCAAATAAATATAGGAACCTGAAATGCAATCCGTGTCAGTGATTTTCACGAGCATATATTTTTTCTGAACGCTTAAAGTTCGACTTCGCTCTTAAGCGTCCGATAGTTGGGCCATTTACCTTAGTGTAAAGTTATGAAGTATCTTCAGCAACTTGCATTGTTTCTTGTCGTCCTTGTATTTATGGTTACAAACGTCACGGCCTGTAGTTTCCTTATATTCTAGTTTGTCTTGAAACCAAAATAAAATCATAAGTCGCAATGGAGATTCCAAAGGACCATAAATCTAGCCTAATCTAAGGCTCGTTTATATGTTAACTGGTTTTTTAGAAAAATTTAGTAAGGATTTGGGTTGTTGACAGGTTATTATTAAAAACACAGTTTATATAAGTACACAAGATGTAGCATTTAATGCTCACGTTTCAAAAAACACTATACAGAGGACACTGCGTTACCACAATAATTAAGAGGTATTCTCGTCCATAATCGTTTATAATATTAATAATATATACTTTCATTAAAAGCAGAACACAATATAAGATCCCTCTTTCTCTCTCTCTTTCTTACTTATTAACACAGAGGTACGATATTTTTTTCTCAATGATCTGTATTGATTTTACTCTCAATTTATTTTTCATTTAGTTTTTTTTTGTTTCGTATACATTGGATAAGGCGATGATTTTTGATGGGAAATCACTCATAAACGAACAGCCAACATTCTTTCGGAGGTATATATGTACAATAATATCGTGGGCAGGCCTAGACGGGGGGCTGTCCCCAAAGGGTGGGACAGTACTGAAATAACCACCAATACACATAATTAAATTAAATATATAAATTAGTAATTTTCTATTTATTATGGGTGAATCCATGAAGAAATTATTTAATTATTGTGTATTTGCGGTTTTTGATTGGTATACAATGGATCCTAGGCATTTAATATAATTAATACAATATATACAATAATTGAGTGCTTATTAGACTGTTACAAAAAATCGATTATTTTTTCCCATAAATTAGCTAAAAATATTGTTGGAAATGTCGAAAATAAAATACTGTAAAAGCTTGTACTGGTAATATTTATATTAAGAGGAGCCGCATTGATAATTTCTATTTTTCATTTAAATATCATTGTCTTGTTTCTTGGAGTTTTACAGCTCACTTAGGGAGCAATACAAATTATATGTAGGAAATTTGACGCTCGACAAAAAATGTCTCCTATAACTTTTTGATATTTTCACTCCTTTCAAAGGTATTCAAGGTTAAAGTTGAATTAATAATACATTTAGACATGTTTTCAATTTTATTAAGATATATAGAGTTTTATTGGCTATGTTTATAATTAAATGGAAAATAGAAATTATTAATGGGGCACCTCTTGATATAAATATGAAGAGTTCACAATTACAGTTTTTCGTTTTCGTCATATCCAGTATTTTTTCAGTGTTTTCAAGGAAAAGAAACTACCGATATTTTTCTAAACAGTCTAGTGCTTATATATCATTTCAAAAAAGTTGTTTAAAATGGTATACAAATAGGATAACCCCATCGAGACCTTGCACCTTTAACAAAGGTAACGAAAAATATACGTAAAAGATAAACATTTAGGTTAGATTTTAGTCTAATCGTTATCAAGTTTGCTTCTTAATTTTTTAGTACTGTTGATAAATTGAAAAATCAAACAAGCTTCAACAGTAGGGTGAATTAACTAACCTATTCAAGTGAAAAATGTTCCCAATGTATTTTACAACAATTGTTTACAGGTTCTATTGCACCATAACACCCTGTATATTAGAAACAAACTTTACAACTTTCGATGAAAATTTGTCTTTACGTCTGTTCGCGTTAAGGTATGCGTTAATAATAATAAGAAATATCCTACATAACATCACTAGGTTCGTATACGTTTGTATTTAGCGAAAAGACGTATAGAGTTTGTTAATGGTTTTTTTTATAAATAAAAAAAATCTCAAACCAGATATCCTAAGAAACAACAATAAACAACAACATAAAGTTTAAGGGGGTTTCTAGTTTGAGAACGATTTAGACCGTTTATCAGTAAATTTTAAATAAATCACTACATTTGATTTTACGATATTGATGATGAATAAAGTTGGTCGAAACGTATTTTCAATATTTTTTTTAATTAATGTGTTTTGAAATTCTTGTATTTTATGTTTTTTGGACGAAATTTAACTTTATTTTAAATAATTTATCTACTTTATTATAAAATCTCTAATAAAGCGGTACGTTTTTATTATTTCACTTCATAAAGTTGGTTGATAAGTATTATCGAATCTAATTTAAAATTTTTGTATCTTATTTTTAAATCAGTGAATTTCATTTTATAAAAATTTACCACCCCAATCAAGAGCTACAACATTTACAATATGTCTATGTTGCAAATATTTTCATTAATTTGTAAAATTGATATTTCTATTCCAAGTAACTCTTATTTACAATTTCCTGCAGAGAAAATATTATTCCATCAATGGATGTCAAAGGTAATAGTTTAATGCCATTATAACGACTCATAAAGTCTTTCAGAATCAAAAAAGAAAGAACCAACAGCTACTTTCCATGTTATATGCCACGGAGAACATTGAATTGAATTGCAAACCAAAATGGTTGGTTCTATCTTGCAGATATACCAACCTCGTTTAACTTTGAAGTGTAATTCAACGTCCTTCTTGATATATAGCCAGGGAAGTAGCTGTTGCTTCCTAGTGAACGGTCTTTGTTCTTTGATCCCGTATAGGTCGTCTATTCTCTATTTTTCCATCCCCCAAATGTGCAGCAAATTATTCTATACCAAATTTGATCCAACTGTTTTTCATAAATCATAATTTTTGTAGTCGATTTAATAATTTTTACTGACAGCAAGTCTATTAGTGGCAAGTAACTTACAATTAAAAATAACAGAGATGAAATATGAAATGGAATTTAATATTTCTTGATTTGTTTTTTGTCCAAAAAAAGCTGGTCTCTGTTTTTGTAACGAGGGGCTCTAAAATTTAAAATTAAAAATATTTGTTGTCATTTCGATAGTACGTATAACAAATGAACAATTATTTTTACTTGAAACCAATTTTTCGTAATTAAAATGGCAAGTTTATATTTTTAAAATTAATTACCTATAACAAATATTTATTTAAAAATTAATTAATTTAACAGATAAGCGGTAAAAATGATTTTTATTAGTAAAAATTGACTACATAGTATACTTTCGACTACAATTCCTTCAAAATAAATTGATTGATAGTAAAACACCCTGTACGGTTTTCGTTTACGCTTGTTGGAGATGAACACAAACGAAATCAAGAAAAAAAAGGTAAGTAGGTACTATGTATTATACAGAAAGTCCTTGAAAGGAAAATTTATAAACAATTGTTCCAGAAGTTCGTAACAAAAATGATAGAGGGGCTTAAAATAATGATAGTACTTCTAATAAAATTCGTGTGCTACTGTCTTCGTTAGCAAATTATAGGTCCCTAAAATTAAATTTAATTTTTTTTTATTTTCAGTTTACTAATTTCAATGACTGATGACGCTTTTGTTTTCTATATTCGGTTTATTCCCACTTAAAAATTTCCACACCTCAACATTTTCAAAAAATAAGCGTTCTTTTGTAACACCACGACAGTTTAAAAGATATAAAGACAATTTTAATTCGCAATGCATTCATATTAAGTCGTTTATCGACTGTAATTTTGGCATTGACAGCACAAAACTCCAACTGTTTATCATTACCAGTCATAAACCGTATGCTAAGCTGGTTCCGCAGGTAGTGTTGCAAAGAAAACAATAGGAATATATGTAGAAATACGTTGTATTTTTTGTCGACATGAAAAATGTTTCTCTTCATATAACAAGCTTTATTTTATGACTAAATATTGTCGGAGAAAAGACTATTTAAAAACAACTATAAGGTTTCGAGCAGAGGGTGATTGTACATTTTGAATTATTTATGTATGTTTATACAATAATTCTGTTCCTGAACACTATATTAACAAATGCTTCGAATTTGCCGTATGCTACCGGAGGAGGTCTATTCTAATCGGGCTATCTAACAGGGTGAACGTATGAACTAATGTAGAGCTATATTTCAAATTCAACCAATTTTTAATTTCTAGTTTCAAAGTTCGTTAAAGACACATTTTATATGAAGTGATACCATTATTTTGAGCCCCCTATCATCTTTCAAGTTTTTGGTACGAACTCCCTATCCAAATTCACCTTCCTATTAGGTATATTATTAGATTTTTGTTCAAATGCGAAAAACTGAAAAGAAATAATTAAATTTTGTATCGAATAAAATATGATTCAAGTCCGTCCTGTATAAAAGTTATCAGCCAAATACCACCTGAGTTAACATTGCGACATTCTGTATACTTGTGTATTTGATATAAGTCCTAGATAAGGTTAGTTTTTGAATCTAGGTAAAGTTACGTATATCGTATAATAATATAATTATCGGGGCTATAAAGGGGAGGAAAGAATCGATTTTTGAAACATTCGCCAAAATGAAATTTATCGATATTTTTTATTGTATTTGAGAATTTGAAATTTAATCAAAATTAACTACAATAATCTGGCGACTAATAGCCGTTTAACTAAACTAGTTTAAAATAGTTACTGACTTTGTATGCACCGAATGAAGGTTTGTTAAACCTGAAAGAAGTTTGACAACAACGAACAATTTAGGAACTTTTTTTGTGTGAAAAACGTTCGTTGGTGACAATGCTTCACGTTATTTGAGTTTTGAGTACTCTCGTGAACAGATACGAACGGGAACAAATTTTTCTTGACAGCCTCCTCATCAAATCTAATCAACCTTTAATAAGACATTGACATAAGTTATCCAAAGTGTCAAAAAGAACAAATTAAAGTTGAACCGTTTATGTTTAAACTGGTTTAACCTCCATAGAATCGATGGTGCATACCAACTCAAAATTATAAACTATTTTAATGCTCAAACGGCCATAGATATTCCGAAAAAAATAATCTAAAAAATGAATTTCGATAAATTAAGTTATAGCAATTGTTTGAAAAATTGGGAAAATCCATCAGGTTTCTCATTTAGCCAAAAAATGATCACAACAGATATAACAACTATTTTACAACAGCACAACCTTATTAAAAAATGTTTGTACGAGTAGTACTCTTGTATACATTCAAATTTTCCGTTGATCCGCCACTGGTTGAATGATAAAATGATCAGCAGTAGTAAATAGTGTAACGTGTATAAAGATTGAAGCAGTATCTATCCATTTTAAAACAGTAATTAAATATTAACCAACATTTTTAAGTTTATATACAAATTGTTTTATTTTTTATATTTCCATGATTTAATTTTCGTATAAAATTCGTATAGCCACACCACTAATCATTTACCTTTGACGAAAATCTAAATAGACAATACTTAATTAATGTTTTAGACCACAAATGGTTCTTGCTAAATTTATTTCGCAGAAGCTGAGTTTCAAATAATTATTGAGTTTAATTTAATATCTATTTCGATAGTTCCAGCCACAGAACTAGTTGTCTAGTTTTGTGATTCTAACAAAATATGACAAGAACTATCACCAATAACACTTAGGGATTTAGAAGTAGCCAACTTAATTGCATAGCACGTGGTTAAAATTTTTGAAAAATCAAATTAAATTGTTTCAAATTAAGTGACAATAAATTCCAGATAAAATACAGTTCCATAACACATATTTTTAAATAAAATTATTAAAGATTGGACACTTTGTGAAAATAGAAGTGAGCTATTTAGATCAACGTAACGAGTGAAACGGATCAACAACATGTAGAACCTGTATATTCGGATCAAGTGAGCCATTTTCTTCGAAGGAAGTGGTGGGACTCAAGGGAAAGGGGGGCATAGGAAAGTTGGCTGATCGGGGTCAGGACGAGGGTATTTATTATTTTTTTAGGTAACACACTGAGGAACCTAAAAGCTACGAGAGACCACATGACTTTACACGATTTGCGGTTGTCCATTGTTTTGCTTTATAACTGACGGTGCAGTGTATATTTATATTTATATTTATATATATATATATATGTATACAGGGTGAGTAACCACTTCCGGGGCGCCTCACACGTTCACCACTATCTATGTACAGCAGTCAGCACGATTTTTTAGTCTAATACTTTTTGTACAAGTTCTTCCCGTTTATGTATTCTTTTTTTTTTAATTTTTAACAAACACTGGGGCACTACATTTACACTTTGTACAAAGAATAATCACATTTAAAAGTTGCATATTTCTATGTCCATTGTCGTTGTGACACTTGGGAGAGAACCTGCAACAACAAAAAAAACTTAGATTAGATCTTTAATAACAATTTCTAAATTTATTTTTCAACTACTAGCTGTGAAATTGATAATTATTGCTTCTTCTAGCCAACTGAGAAGTTGAATTTCTCTATTAGTGGTTAATAAGTTTCTATTATTAACCTAGGTCAATAATGGACAAATTCAAATTTTTTGAGAATTCAGGGATAGCAGTTCAACAAAAACTTAACAACATAATTTTGTATACCCTGGAGATTGTCTTTAATATATTTGCTGCTTGAAATTACCTATCAAGATAAAATTATTTGAATAAAAATGCCATTAGTTTAAAATTCGCGCTCAACCAAAAATGACTGATGACATAACGAGTACATTCATAATAGTTGCTTTTTTTCTACCACCAATCTAAGCTACTAAACCAATGGTTCAATAAAACTCAAAGTCCAAACCACAAAATTTAATAAAAGTTCCTTTTTAAGGTTAAGGTTTGGACTTTGAGTTTTATTGAACCATTGGTTTGATTTCATACAATCACATTTGAGATATGGATGAGCTCTTAGAGTCTAAGCTACTAAGTTAAAATTAGCTAAGCTAGCGTTCGTTTTGCCAATGAAGTTAGATTTACTAAGATCAACTGACCTCCTCCCTTGCATCCGCCAAGTATGCCGGATTTTCAACTTAGCAAAATTTCTTAGCTAAGTTAAATCGCAAATGCAGGAAAAGTCACTCATTTTAGACATCTGATATAGTATATTATTAAGTATTAAGAACGGTAAGGATTGTTTACCGGTCGACAGCAATTTTGCTGGAGACCGGTATTAACCTTAACGTTCGAGATGCTTATACCATTTTTTGCGCGATCGTACCTATTGAAATAAATTTCGAATAAAATAATTTAAATTTCTTCTAAATGAATGAAATGTCAAAAGTGACTTTTATACTTCTCGATCAGTTCAAAATATAATTTGCATTTTGGTGAAATTGTTTTTATGCTATTTATTATTTTTTATATTGTTCTGTTCGGTTCTCATCATAAAAAAAATATAAATCTTCTTATTTTTTTGTTCCTTTTGTATAATGAATGAAGTAATATATTATTTAGAACCACTTAAATGCATGTAGGGCTAAGACGTCGGTAAGTAATTTACTCACCGACGTGTGAACGGTAAGTAAATCACTTACCGACGTGTTAGACTTAGAAACCAGTAAACACAACCTACCGTCCTGACAACCGATGCTGTAAATAAACAAAAAAGATCGATCGCGCAAAATAGACTCTAACTTTAAAAAACATATTTGGAGCTCATTAAGGTTTACCTTCTTCGAGACCTGTTGTGTTGTTCCAAATGTGGATCCAGTATATCCATTTTCTGATCTACTAGTTTCCTGATTTTACTGGTAATTTTTATTTCAATTAACCTGAGAAGTTAAATGTCTGACTTAATAAATTTTTGATTTATTAATTTGTTTACCTTTCCATCTTTGTTTATATGCAAATGCGCTTGCGCCGATATTGTCAACTTTACAGCGTTTGAAATGTGCCTTCGAACTACAATTCAGCTCAGCTAACAATTCTGTAGTTAGCTAAGCTAAGCTGGGGGATAAAAAAAGCAACTAATATATCGAAAACTGACAGTTTACTTGTCAGTCAGACGACGGAGTAAACGCTTCTCGTGGTGCGTTTGTGCATTATTTTCAATTTTTGTTTCAAATTTGGCTAATAGTGGAAAAAATTGTATATACTATTATTTATTCAAGCGTAAGACTAAAAATTAGGACTACAGTTCACCGTCACTCGAAAATAACCTCTTCCCTTTTCCAAAACATCAATTCTTTATTATATTTTTTTTATTTTTCACAATTTTGTATAAACAATTCACCTTAATAATTACTTTAAATATATAATGTATCATATTATTCAACTTTATTTCTGTAACGTACTTTCCAACAATTTTACGTTTAAACATTGAAAAGCTCACCTCACAGATGATGTCCGTAATATTCGGGGTAATGGGCATATTGATTATGGAAAGCTGGGTCACCAGGCGGTCGATGTATCATTTGCTGTCCATCCATCATATAGCCCATCGTACCATCTGGACTGTACGCACCACTGGGTCCCGCGTGCGGCGAAAACACTAGAAATAAAATAAAAAAAAACGTTAGGTATATAAACATCATGCAATTGATATTTTTTAAATAAAAAAGTTTCCCCGAAAAAAGTCTAATTTTTATATTGGTGAGATACTATAGTGGTGAGAGTGCAGTGTGGGTCTAACATGGTTGTCAGTTGTCACCACCTTAGCCTTTGTGCTCTTAGTTGTACAATTTACGTGAAGACCTTATCAGGCTCTACAGTCTTTTCACTAGGTCCTTCTTGGCGTTATTCTACCTTTGGCGCTCTTGTCCTAGAAGTCCATATCTCCAATTGTACAGTGCTTCACACTCTAATATAATGTGTGAAGCTGTCTCCACCTTTTCCACTACTTTGTGTTTCCTTAGGATACAATGACCGATACGTGATCCCGACCCTCTCCTTAACTGGCCCATGCTAAGGTTTGATATTTTGTTAGTCAGCAAATCCGAGTGCTTTTTGGCCAGGAGTTTGCTGTGCAGCAACAGTCTTTTCACTGGGTCCTTGGAGTCATTCTACCTCTGGCGCTCTTGTCCTAGAAGTCTATATCTCCAATGAGACAGTGCTTCACACTCTAATATAATGTGTGGGGCTATTTCCACCCTTTCCACTGATTTGTGTTTCCTTAGGGTACAGTGATCCCGTCCCTCTCCTTATCCGTCCCATGCTAAGGTTTAATATTTTGTTAGTCAGCAAATCCAAGTGTTTTTTGGCCAGTACTTTGCTATGCTACTGCTTTTGCAAGTGGATCTGCAAGTGGACCTGAATCAATATGTACAAACAACCACGCTCTGTGGTTTTTGATTCCCCAAATGCTGTTTCAGGACCAGTTATTGCAGTATCAGACCCTTATAGTGAATACCACTACCTTTACGAGGCTGAAAATTTGAAAAAGTCTATAAATTTGATGGTTTTTGCATTGCGTAAACTTTTTGACACTTCTCGTATATAATTCCATTTGGCAACGGTGTGTTTGATACTTTAAATAGTTGTTAGTTACTCCACCACTAAGTACAAATATACAGAACCAACAGCACGATCTGGCGAAATAAAAGAAACAGAAAAGATAACTGATTATACCTTGTACAAGACATTCCACTTACAAGTCATATATATACATAGTGTTTCGGAGCGATATTACCGGCCAAGGGATCGGCCCATATCTTCATAAAAAAAGCGTGACAGCGTTAGGCTTTAATGGAAATCACGATTCATTAAAAAATGTGATAAGAAGAAGACCGCGAGTTTGAATAGATCCCATGGGTGGTATGAGCTATATGAATTGTAAAGAGATAGTGTGTTATCGGGATAATTAAAAATACAAATCGAGAAATAAAGCGGTTGAAGTTTAAAATAAAAATGTAGACGAAGTAAACATTTGACTAATTTTTAATGCATTATTTTAATTTGGTTTATTTCGTCCACTTTTCTTTTTCTGTTTCGTTAACTTTTGTCGTGTCTATATTTTTGTGAGTGTCCAAAAAATTTTATTTCTTACTATACCACCAAAGTGTAAGTCTCAACAGGCTCTAACGAATGGCAGTGGAGAGTGATAGACCAGCTCACCTCAAACCTGACCGATGCTACTTTCAACAGTAGCATTTGTTGCATGATAGTCAGGAAGCCAGAAGCTATAATAAGTAATTTATAAATAATTAACTGTCAAAACTCCCACTCTACCACCCTGTATCTCGATAATAAAAATCAAATTTTCATAGTATAAATTCCCAAGTATGAACTATGGTTAAAACGCCCTGTACAACAAGTTTTGTATCTTTGGTAAAATGAGAGAATGGAAAAGAAAATTCACATCTCAGGGCTCCCCCAAGAGGAGCGTGGGGCTGTCACCCGGAGCCCGATTGTGCCGCCCGCGTGATGGATCGGCCCGCGAGGGTCAATGCCTGCCGCCATTTTTCTTCTTCTGTCTCTGGCAGGCTGAACAGAAAACTCTCCTCCGAAATCGATATAGCCGAGAGAAAGAACATTCTAACATCGACATCGACAGCCATTAATAATCTTGTGTGCCCGCGTTCGTTCACAACTAAAAAGAAATATCTCAATGGCGGTACAACGGAAAGGATGAATAGAATAGTCGAACCAACCATTATCCGAACATCACCATCGCTTACTAAAAATTCCACTCTTTTTAAAATAATTCTTTTTAATATTCAACTTGATAAAGTTTGTGTAGTACTGTTAAACATGGCAATACCGATCTCTTCCAAAGTCAAATTTGGGAAAAACGTGGAGTCTGAAACCGAAAATGAGCTACTAGCGGTTGTCAGAGCAATTATTACCCATGCTACGTAGGTTTGGTAGAATAAATCAACGAAACAAAGAGCAGAAACAGAGATGCGAGCGGTTGCTTGTATGGAATCACGGCTGCAATCAGATCGTAATACTAGACCTATATCTACCTGTACGGAGGATCGTCCTGAAGATGCTAAATCTTTGAAACTTCTAAGACTTTTCTGCTAAACAAGATTTCGAACTCACATTTGTTTTATTAACGAGCATGAATTGACACACAACGAAATGGAGGTTATACTCTGCTCACTAAGCCTATCTCAGAACAATCACAGGAATTCTGTGGACAGAGGAACATGCAGATGACCCGGCGGAACACTATCTGCAATTGCATGGCAATCCTCTGGTGTTCACAAGAAATGGAACCCACCAAAATTGTACGAAATCTTACATCTACCTGTACGCCTATCTCAGAGCAATCACAGGAACAGGCAGAGGATCATGCAGATTCTGTGATGATGCAGATGACCCGGCGGAACACTATCTGCAATTGCATGGTAATTACTGGTATTCACAAGAAATAGAGTCCACCAAAATTTGTACCAAATCTTACATTTACCTGTACGACTATCTTAGAGCAATCACAGGAATTCTCTGGACAGAGAAATGTGCACTTTTTATGATGATGCAGATGACCCGGCGGAACACTATTTGCAATTGCATGGTAATTCTCTGGTATTCACAAGCAATAGAACCCACCAAAACCTGTACCAAATCTCACATCTACCTGTATGCCTATCTCAGAGCAATCACAGGAATTTTCTGGACAGAGGAACATGCAGTTTCTGCGATGATGCAGATGACCCGGCGGAACACTATCTGCAATTGCATGGAAATTCGCTGGTATTCACAAGAAATAGAACCCACCAAAACTTGTACCAAATCTTACATCTACCTGTACGCCTATCTCAGAGCAATCACAGGAATTCTCTGGACAGAGGAACATGCAGTTTCTGCGATGATGCAGATGACCCGGCGGAACACTATCTGCAATTGCATGGTGATTACTGGTACTCACAAGAAATAGAACCCACCAAAACTTGTACCAAATCTCACATCTACCTGTATGCCTATCTCAGAGCAATCATAGGAATTTTCTGGACAGAGGAACATGCAGTTTCTGCGATAATGCAGATGACCCGGCGGAACACTATCTGCAATTGCATGGTAATTACTGGTACTCACAAGAAATAGAACCCACCAAAACTTGTACCAAATCTCACATCTACCTGTATGCCCATCTCAGAGCAATCACAGGAATTTTCTGGACAGAGGAACATGCAGTTTCTGCGATGATGCAGATGACCCGGCGGAACACTATCTGCAAATGCATGGAAATTCGCTGGTATTCACAAGAAATAGAACCCACCAAAACTTGTACCAAATCTTACATCTACCTGTACGCCTATCTCAGAGCAATCACAGGAATTCTCTGGACAGAGGAACATGCAGTTTCTGCGATGATGCAGATGACCCGGCGGAACACTATCTGCAATTGCATGGTAATTCGCTGGTATTCACGAGAAATAGAACCCACCAAAACTTGTACCAAACCTTACATCTACCTGTACGCCTATCTCAGAGCAATCACAGAAATTCTCTGGACAGAGAAACATGCAGATTCTGTGATTATGAAGATGACCCGGCGAAACACTATCTGCAATGATTGCATGGTAATTAGCTGGTATTCACAAGAAATAGAACCCACCAAAAATTGTACCAAATCTATGGACCCATTTAAAAGTTACATAGTATATTTCCAAATCCACATTGTATATTTGATGAAATAAAATCTTACCTGCTCGATTCGATTGGTCGATCATAGGCTGTACGATTCTCCGCCGCGCGTTGATGAACCTGAAACAGAAACGAATCGTCAACATCATCATCATCATAATAGTAGGCAGCCGAAAAGTGTCAAACGTCGTGAAATGTCTGAGATGGTTAATGCATCGTGACAGTGGAAGCGATTGGAAACACCGAAGAATGATTGGTTGTCTATGTGTGAGGAGTTCTGACTGTATTTATTAACAAATTTTTGTTGAAAGAAATAGTTTCACTACGCATCAAATTATACAATTTTCAATTAACTCGGTCAAACGCATTTTTGTAATTTTTGTTTAGAACATCCCCACATCCTTTACGCTCTTTATATTCTTTGTTTTACAAAAATTACTTTCCCCTTCTGAAGTTTACGTAGGTAGTCCTTTTTATTTGTCGGTGTATCCTGCAGGATGTCGCGTTTGGGCCGTATTTCGATTATCCTGGCATCTCTGAGGCTCAACCACGTCCCGACACGTCACACATAAACAAAATTACTTGGAATTTTGTAGGATCAATTTTCCCCAAGCCAACCCCCATCCATTAGGGGAGTAAGGTCTCTTCTCATGATGACTATTACATCGGCGTTTCGACAACAAGAGCGTGCCTATATAGGGAAGACGGAATAAATATAGAAGAATTTTAAAAAGTAATCTAGGAACTATATATGTAAGTTTTCAATTCAACGACGTGAATGTATTCAGTATGGCATTGGGCAACTGTGTTATTCATAAAATTGTATATAGGAAATACGCCACATCGATTTTTCCGCTTGGAAGTTTATGGGGTTGGATGATGAGGATGACAAGTGACTGGATCTATCGTAGCGGATGGAATTCTTTTTAATAATTTTTATAGACTATAAAGATGAATTGTATTAATATTTTTTCAATATTTTATTGGATATGGTTAGTTTGGGAAATATTTTTTCATCTTTTATATACTAATATAGGTACTGACTGGGAAGAAATTGAAAAAAAAGAGAAAAGAAAATTGCTCTAAGTACATTTTCCACGTTGCGTCAAATCGCAGCGACTTTTGTTGCTTGGACAAATCGCTGCGAGAAAAAGTACAATCAGCATATCGATAGTTTGTTGCTGCGACTTATCTAGGCATAGGGGAAACGTAACGAGTTGCCAACTTGATTGACAAGGACAGCAATGCCAGAGCGGAGCAGCCAATGAAAGTTTTGGGTTGGTGCGACAAAATCCACCAGAAAAATTACCAAGTCGCAGCGAATTCTCGCTCAAAAATAGAGCAAGTTTCAATTCATGCGACCAACGCGCCCAAAAACGCCAAGCTGCATGCAACTTTTTCGAGTTGCAGCGTCAACTCGCACCATGGAAAATGGACTTCACACACTGAGAATGGAACCGACGATGTAAATATAACAAAATTCATCAAAAATGCAACAAAATTGTGCTGAAAATGTTTAACTTTTTATCAAAAACTTCAAAAATGCCTTACATCTTCCAAAAATCACCTCAATTTCTAGAAAAAAATTAGTAAGAAATTCTACAGAGCTCCTAAATTAACAGATTTTTGTAAAAAATACACCTTCAAACCAAAAAATTGCATGAAAATACATAATAAGCAAACCCTAGAATGTAAAATTTAACTATTTTATAGTTTATTCTCGATAAATTGGCAATGACAAAACATGACAGATGTTTTACATCGTTGCCATGTTGTAATTTTTCTCCAGTTGTTGGCATAAAATTTTGTTGTTTATTGTATAAGATTACATACAACTCAAAAATAAGAGCAGAAATTATAAAATTTTGATGAATTATTGATACATAAATTTCAAGATGTCCAAGTTTGAAACCCTAATTTCAACTGAATAATAATGTTATCTTCATGGACTTGTTGAATCGCGGTTTCAGTATTATCGAACAATTGTCAGATATAAAGACTTTTTCAAAATATGATATTAGGGATGCTACCATCTCCTTGCAACCACTTGATAAAGACTCAGGCAATGCGACGCAGTGTTCGATACTCTTTTATAAATAATTATAAAAATAGGAGATTATATCTTACACAGTAAATAACAAACCATAAAATGCGAATGAAAACGACAAACCAACACAAGAAATTCTCATAAAATTTTGACAACATAACTCTGGCAACTCCGGACACGGCAGCCAACTTTTGGACCGTAACTTCCCCCGTTATATGGTTTATTATTCAATTTACACTTTCGATATTTAGATTTTTTTCAGTGTTTGCAATTGTTACTACAAATGTCAAAATTGCAAACTTATCGTAAATGTTTGCACAAATATCACTTATATCGTCACTTTTTGCAATTGCAATTCATTTTATGTTGCACTTCTATTTCTAGACGATAATACTATATTCGATAATATTATGGATGTCATCATGTAATTAAAGAATCAGTGTTTCAAGTGTAATTTGTTCGATAACGACAAATGATTAAGTGTTAAACATCGGCACTGACAGCTTTATTAGACCAGTTATTTTATTTGTACCCAATTTTTTTCGCAAATGAATACTAATTAGTTATAAATATAAAACCAACAATTTCCGTAACTATGTACGCAATTTATATCCACAATACTATTAGCATTAGTGTTTTGGAACGTTCCCACAGGTCTTGAAAGTGCCATCAATAACGTGTCCGTAGAAATGGCCTAAAGACAGTCGAACAATGACACGTTCGACCATGTCATTGTGTCGGATACAAATCGCCGCTTTTCGAGATGGTCATGCCAGAAATTCTCGTCGCCAGCTCCTTTTTTTTTCTCTGCGATTTTCAACTATTTTTTCGACCGCGATGGCCCAAGATAACACGGTATTGTGTCTGAGAGAATGCGACTTTATGGCAGTGATCGGAATGCCATAATACAGATGAGGATGCGTCTCCCAACACCAAATTCAGATGTTAAATGTTGATTCTTTTAATTTTAACACCGAAACCTTTTCTTGTCGTTAATTAAACTTTGTTGGTGATTTTATAGCTGTACTAAAAAATAGAATAATTGATGCTTAAAACAACACAGCAAAAGGTCTAGGTCTTGGGGATGCTTTTGAGCCATTTGTTTACCAATAGTAATATGCTCTTAGTCTCTATTTGGGAAACTTTATTCGAAGTTTCATAAAAATTATACATTTGAGTGTAAAGCTGAAACGTTTACTGCTTTAAAAATCAAGAGATGGGGAAATAATATCTTCTGGAAAGTACAGTAAGAAAGAATCAAAAGAAAAGCAGAAGAGAGAAAAGTTGAAACAGAAAAAGAGTAGATCAAGAAAATCTACAGAAAGTTTGAGAAGACGATAGTATAAGTGGATTAAAACAAAAATAATGAAGAAAATATAACGCAAAAGAATTTTAAATCAACAATTCAACCATTTCTTAAAGAAAAAATCATTTTTCTATTTTCAGTAAACTATTTTTTGTAACTTATTCTGGTATCTCAAAAAAATGAATATAAACAAACACAAATCACATTCACCTTACTCAGACTACACTGTAATTGCAACCTATACAATATTACACAATAAATTTAAAAAGAACGTTCCTTGCATATTTTCCGAAAACAGATTTTGATTGGTGAAAGGGAAAATTTAGCACCCAATTATGATGTCTCAAAAGCTCACGCTTGCAATTCTGTTGCAATAAATTCGAGCATGTGCAAGAGTGTTAGTAAGACTCATAGGCATCGCACCTAATCAAAGCGACCGTGGTAAAGAGAGGAAATACGACGAAGAACATATCGATGTTGTCACATCCATGAAAATTTCCGATAACAACTGCTAAATTATTCTCATAACTATCAAGTTCCAATATTTTCGGTGGGTTGAAATTAGTTTTTCAACAAGTGACAGGAACAGTTATTTAGAGCGATTGTAGCAAACAAATACCTTTGAATTATAAAGAGATATCGTAAAAATGCTGCTCCAACAGTTATAACACATAATTAACACTTATATCAATAAAGTATTAATATAAGGTGCTTGAAGATAGAACACAAGTTTTATGTCAAGCTCACAGTATTCTACCCAATTTTTAATCATGTTGTGAACCATAATGTTTATTAATTGGCAGTGGCGAGAATATTGAAGTTATTACTGGCGATTGACATGACATGACATGACATTCGACAGGTGACATTTGACATCTTACATTTCACAGCTGGCACATGACATATGACATTTGACGAGAAAGTAAGTATTAAAGCATTATTAGAATGGAAATTTGACAATAATGAGATTAGATAGATTTTAGACGAGAAAAAATTGAAAAGAATATAAATATAGATAGGAGAAGGTGGGGGAGAGAACTATACATGTTATAAACAAAAATTAAACTCTGCGATAAAAGTCTAAATAGAGATATAATGGGAAAAGTGTGTTTGTACAACGAAATAAGGTGGAAAAAAATTATGTGATTTTTATTTGCGACATTTGGCAACATCGTTGTCAGACGGGTAAGAGAGAGAGTTTATTATCAAGCAGGCCGATCCCAATTAAGCTGCAGCAGCTGTGGAAATTAATGGAGCACAGCTTTTAAGATGTAATTGGGCACATTCATAACTCTATATATGCGCCATGTTAGAGGCGACATCTGATTTCGAATTATAAACAACTGTTTAATGCGACGCTCTTACTTGCTGAACTCCGTCAAGACGACAAATTTGTTATTTTAGTTTTGTCGAAGCGGCTTTGTGATTCACTCCTAGGATGTTTTCTTGTTTAAAATTAATTAATTTAGATGTAAATCACAAGATGTGTTGGTATTTCTGTTAAAAACTTTTCTATGGTTAATATATTTATAGCAAAGTTCCATTTTAGACTTATTTCTTCTTAAATTTGTATAATTACAAACAACTATTCTCAAATTTGAAATAACCTTTGTTTTTTCTTATTTCTCTAGCTTCAATTGGTTTTCCCATCATATTGTTCACAGTTGAAGTAGGTGTTTGCAAGCTTGTCTCAGCTAAAGCTAAGATTAACTACAACCCTCTATCAATTGTAAACCTTGTTTAGGTATACTTAAAACATCATGTGACAAATGTTTCCTTTCAAAAGCAATATTTAAAATTCAATTCACCATCACACTAAAGAAAATTTAACATTTTATATGGGTTATAATTTCCAAATTATACCATTCAAGGTCAGTTTAATTAAAGAGACGAGCCAAGGTAAGGAGGTAAGAAGAAGAATATTATACACTCAGGTGCAAAAAAACGGGCCCCCTATTTTTTTCTCAAAATCGGCTATATTTGTTTATTATTTTGGCTTTTGGTTTACACTTTTTATATTTTACCAACAAAGGACTTCCTCATGGTATAAAAAGACAAGAATATGTTACTTAAACTAAACTTAATAAAGAATGACATAAATAAAGGAAAAATACATGTATACTTAGTAAAATTTATGTTAACAACAGCAAACTTTAGAGGTACAGAAAACAAAATTTAACACATAAAATAGACTTTAGTATTTGGTATTTCCTCCTCTAGCCCTAATTATTGCTTGCATACGGCGTGGCATCCCACTAATGAGCTCACGAACTGAATTCTGAGGAATAATCTCCCATTCTTCTTGAAGAACTACACGACTTCTAACACGTCTGCCTAACATGTCCCACACATGTTTTATAGGATTTGCGTTCGGAGAACATGCTGGCCAGTTCATTTTTTCAATGCCAACTTCTGTCAAGTATTCACTGACGCATCTCGCTGAATGAGGTCTAGCGTTGTCCTGCATCAGGATAAAGTTATCGCCAATAAATGGAGCGAATGGAACCACCTGATATGCCAAAACTTCCTCAATATACCAATGTGCAGTCAGTGAGCCCCCATTGATAAACACTAATTCCGTAGAGGCTTCACTTGATATGCCTGCCCATACCATTACGGAACCTCCGTTATGACTCAGCCTAGGGCTAAAAGCACATTCTTGGAATCGTTCCCCATGTCTCCATACTCGTTTTCGTCCGTCTGGTGAATGTAGCGAGAACCTGGACTCATCGGTAAAGAGTATATTACTCCATTGCATAAGTTTCCAATTGCTATGTTCACGAGCAAAGTGCAATCTCGCTACCCGGTGACGTGGAAGTAACTTAGGCCCAGTTGCTGGCCTAAAAGCTTTTAACCCAACCTCATGTAATCTTCGGCGAACTGTCCATTTACTTACATTTCTACCATGAACTTCCAGAAGTCGATTTCTTGTCTGTACTGAAGTCAAATGACGATCCCTTAGAGAATTTAGTACAATAAATCTGTCATCTTGAGCGGTAGTTACCCCCGTATTCTACCACTACCAGGCCTTCTTGTGTTTCTTCCAGTATCCCCAAAACGTTGTAACACCCTTTGAATGGTAGAACGACTAACATTGAGTAATCGAGCCACATATCTTTGGCTTCGACCATCTTCCACAAGAGCTACTGCTTTAGCACAATTTTCAGCACTTAAAACCATAATTAAGACTTTAAAATTGTCAACATTGATATTGACAATATTAACATTAACAAAAAATTGCCTAGCAACCGCCCAACAATTGAAAACACATAAGCTCCTTTCGAATTGCATGAATGAAATATGGAACTTTTGAATTTGAATTTTCCAAAATGTTCTTTTTTTATGTAAAACGAGAAAATACACATGTATTCCAACTTTTTGTTTTAGAAGGAAGTCCTTTGTTGATAAAGAATACAAAATATAATTTAAAAACCAAAATAATAACCAAATTTAGCCGATTTTGAAAAAATAATAGGTGGCCCGTTTTTTCTGCACCTGAGTGTACATATTTTTTTGTAAATACAACATGTCCACACTGTATATTATTTTCTTCTTAAATAATAGTCAGTCCTCCTTTCGAATTTCTGTCGATGGTATTGCAGTGCTGTCTAGATGGGATCTTTTAATGGATCAGGTGGCATTGCCTCGCCTATTTCATGTCGGTACAATTACGAAAAAAAAAAGATTATCGGGGAGGTTTTCCGAGTCTACCAGCTCTTCGCTTTTGTCAAACTCGGCCGCAAAAGGTTGCTTAGTCATCCGAAAAAAACTTCTCTATGTTTATGTGTTCAAATATGTATGTGGAAATTGTTATTGTTAATAACCAGCTCAAGTAGATTATTTATAATGAATATTTTGGAGTAAAATTGATATTTTGACACTTAGTTTTCTTCTCACGTAGGATTAGTACTTTGGTGAAACATACAGTTGATCCCATTATGAGTATTAGTTTATTCTCAATCCCAAAATAGTTGCGATTGCCCCCGAAACAATAATAAATCCCACATCCCTCCGGAATTTTTACGACCTATTTATCTGTAAGTCCTAATTGTCGCTGCCCGGCCACGGACTACTCGGGATCCATCGTACCAATTTCCAAAAAATCTACGGAAATTGACCATGGTTTCCTGTAGCGCCGTTACGACCTACTTACGGTCGATTTCTATGCGCGTCGCGACGCCACTTCCGATATTCGACGCGGTCACCGCGACATTTCGATGATTTGTTCGAAACGTGCTGTGTAGAAATTGCCTCGGATATGGGGATGTACTTAGACTGGTGGAAAATGTGTTTAAGATATTTTGGATAGATACTGTTTCTCCTAAATCTCCAGAATCGTCGGTAAATTGCTTCGGAAGCTTTAGCTAGTCGATTCGATTTTTTAAATAAAATATTATATATAGACACGCTTGAATATTGAGGCGCTATGAAGTAGTTATCAAAAGATATGCATATTTCACTTGAAGTGCTCTACTCTTCAATTATACTATAAAATAGAAATGTTGTACATCTCGCTAGTACTTCTCTGTCAGGCTCGACATTGTGCTTGCTCTAGTGACAATGACAGTCTCTTAACCATTTGTCATCTCAAAACAGCGAGTTTTGAAGCGAGTTTCCGAAAAGGCACTGAGTAAACCTCATGGCTGGCACACACCACTGACTAAGAACTAAATGTAAATTATAACCACGGATGCAGACTGTCAAATGGCATTGGTCGCTTATCTGCACCGACCCTTACGTTTTCCTATCTTTTGATAATGTCGTTAACCGAATTTTTATATAAATAATTGTATGTACTCTAATATATGTTCGCGTAGGAATCGATGCTCGCAATCATCGAATCCCTTGCTACCTCAAACCCTTCGAATTTGCGGTTTGTGTATCTGAACACACCCGCCCCGACGAGTACGTTTTTGTTAGCCGTAATGTCGTCAGAAGCAATTCCTTTGTTAACCCGAATAAAGCAGAGATAGCTTTTCGAAATACAAGGATGCCATCGCCGGGGAATGGGGTGGGTGTTAATGGTTGTGCCGGGATAATGGGTCGGCTGCCACTATAATGGATGGAATTGCATTAAAATGTGATCTGCATAGCTTCTCGCTTACATTCCTCGTTCCGAAAATGTAATTACCGATCAGCGAGTCTTGCGTTTCCGTTACGCTTACAGAGACACGGGCGCTGGGGTGCATTCAGAACAAAAAGTGGTAACACGGAGAGGTTGTTTTTTTTAGCATGAGAATAACCAGAAGTGTAATGAATCGGGTGGGAATGTTGTCGATATAAAGAAACACTAAATATGTTATCGATTACAAAGATGCTTCAAAAGAATGTCACTCCATCTCAGTGTTTTCAACTGCTATAACAGATTTATATCAACTTCTACTTTTTGGGGTCAATTTTATAGCAAATACAATAGTATAGAGAGTCCAAAAAGATTGTGTAGTATACAATATAGTGTAGTATAGTGTAGTATACAACACCCCTTGGAATTGATCCTTTGGGTTCTTTAATGAGTATGTGAGAGAAGAGACGCCTCAGTGAGGGTTTTCAGTATTTATAGTAATTACCCATGAATGACAGCAAGATTTTCTGGTAGTGTACTTGACGCTGGAGGCTTCACGTCAAAAGGAACTGGGAATCAATTTTAAAAAGATTCATTCTTCTTTACACAAATCTTCAAACTTATGGTATACAGCACTGGATTTGTACCAAATATAGCAGCATACATATTTGACAACGCTTTCAAAATAAAGTAGTAGAGAGCGCTGTTAATACATCTTCACCGGTAGATTTAAACCATCGAGGTAAAACCGATAGAGGCAACAAGCCATAGACAACTGAGTAAGTGAGATCTGCGTCTCTTTGTCAAATTCCTACCTTCATCACCAGGGTGTTTCATTGAAATCACTCCTGCCTTTTAAGATACTGCTCTTGCTGTTAGTGGATATACTATTGGGATTTTAGCTCACCATCATAAATTTTCACACTACTACCCTCAACTTAGAGACATGTCTACTTATATTGTACTTTGGTGTATCAGCAATAGCTAAAAATGCTGGAAACAAAGATCAGAAGAGAAGTCAAACAGAATCATTAACAATTAGCGTTGAGTTGAACCAGTCTCGTTGTCGTTTCTATTCCAACCACAATCAGAAACGATCTGAGAATAGGTGGTCATTGCCAACAACCAGTTTACTTTTGCGTTCTATTGCAAGAGGCCTACTGTAGTGTAAGGATCATAGAGTAATGAATAAGAGAGGTTTTAAATCATATGGAAAGAAATGGAACAAAGTTTGTTTAGGTTAGGTTAGTCGTATTTAGTTAGTATTGACTGTTTTTGTATGTTATTTTGGATATTTCATTGTATGAAAGATGTTGAATTAACATTTTATCACTTGCAAAGGGTTTTTTATTCTCCTACCGTAATTCCCTATAATATTATGCTAATACAATATTTGCAGCTGAATTATTTATCACAATAATGTTATTTCTTAGTCTTTGAAGACTTGACTTGAAAGACTAAAACACAAATATTGAAATGCAAAATCATTCAATTGCAAATATTGTACAATATAAGGCGTATGCTGGAGGCTTGCAAATTCAAAAAGCGCGCGTCTTGAATGCTAGTTCATACCACTAGTTAAGGTAGGCGCTAGTAGTAACTTTGTGACACAAAACTCTACACGTTTAACATCTCTCTTATTCATTGCTCTATGGTAAGGATGCGAAAGAAGTGAACGACGATGAAGTGGACCCATCGGATCAAGGGGGGATGGAAGGATATACTAACGACAGAAACACAAAAAATCTGCAAAATAAAAGATGGTTTGAAGCAAAATACAATAAAGAGATAATACAAATGAATGGAGGATCAAAGAGCTAGGAAGTGAGACAAGTTTTTCGGTAGATTCAAAAGAACAACAGTCAAATTTAAATAAAAAACAAAAAATAGATGAGCCTACAGTTTTTGTTGAATAAATACATATCAAACAACGTGTTTATCCACGTGTTTGAATAATTAAGCGGGTACTTAATCGTAGCTATAAACGTGTAATTGCAATTTATATCTTGACATATATTATGGTCATTTCATCATTGACCGGGGGACCCGTGTCACTCATCTTAACGTTAGAATATGTTCATCCGGACGTAAAAAACGATTTCATGCCCCGTAACTGGAACTTAAGGACCCTAATAACGCAACAAAATGATCAATGTCGCTATAAAAACCAGGAGAAAACCCCTTTTTATGGCCGATAGTAAATATGGCTGCTTTTAATAAAACAGCTGACGATCACCATTAAATTCACAGAACAGACAGAAAAACATATAAAACTTCTCGAGATCCTCGTTGTCATCATAAGTCGCGGGCCCGATGCCGTTCGGTATATTTTGTTGATTTTTTTTCTTTCGTACATTTATCATAAAACTAGGGAGAAAATGTTTTAAATTTATGTGTTTTTGTATTACTGAGTTTAGCAGCTGTTGACAATCCTTTACTTATTCCCTAAAATAACAATTTTCCGGAAAAAAAATCTTTTTTCAATTGAAAACTCCACTGAAAACGAATCACCAGCGGCAAAATGTAACTGCTGACCCCTACCGGGTAATTACGTCGTTAGCAAATCGTCGGGGGCGGCATCTGGCGGGTGGCGGGTGATCCTCGACCCTACGACTACATAGGCAGTGGCGTCAGCTTGCGCTAAGGCACCAACACTGCAGCCGCTAACATTGGAGAGATATTAAAGTTCAAATTTATTGCCACTCCCATCCATAAAGACATAGTCGAGATCTGCAATTACTGTTTTCTTTATTCTTGGGTCACATGTGTGTGTTTGTGTCTATGGACAGTGGCGCGGCGGGGTTGATTTTATTACATTAGGGGATGATTTCGAGAGGATGGAAGTGATTTATTACTTGATTATGCGACAAGTGCTTGTTAGGTTACGACCTTCGCTTAATGTCACGACAGTTCCCTTCCTCAAAGTAGATTATTTTTATTCCAGGATAGAATAATTTGGTCCTTCGAGCTGGAAAAAAATATAAGACGCAACTTGGGACATTATTGTTGATGTCTTTCGTTTTCTGACGAGAACAAGCTTTTCCGTAACAGGATTCGATTGATTAATCGTTGTAATTACCGATCAGCTTTCGGCGCTAATTAGATTTAGTCTCCTGCGCCGCCGTCGCGTTGGGTGGCGGTAGTAGAGAACCGGCTCCAAGCTATGGAAGAGCGCAGTACAAATGAGATTACGGCTGAAAATGGCGTTCGCCGCAATGGGTACAAGAGCGAGAGAGAGACAGAGAGGGAGCGGGGTCGCACGCGTTAATTGTCATCGATTTTTATGTAATGCCATTATGTCTGTACACAATTTATCACGTTACAAGACTTGATTGCAGTGCTGGGAATCCATTAGGAAGGAAACCGTATGGATGAATGTGGGCACACTAAAAGTGTTAGGAAACTGGAGATCACGTTAATTATATTAGCAAAATAATAAATAGTTATCGTATGTGAAAACAGTATTTATGGAAAAAAAAGCACATTTATTTGTATGCTCATATTTAATATAATAAACATTTCTACGAATTCAAACATATCGTCAGATGAACTGCGCTTGATAACCCGTGGCTTGTGTCGGTAACAGCAGCCGACTTATGTAGGTAGGGGGAGGTTGCGTTAATTCCAGGCGTACAGATTACGCACGTTCGCTCCATTGGAAATCCTCCCGCTCTATGGAAATGTTGGTCAAATATATCATTCTGACTTGACATTGCAATTCTCTTATCTACGCGCTACTGCCGCCGCAGGCAGGCTGCTTCCCTAGGCTGGTGAAAAACAGAATCGAGTGAGCGTGAGCCACCGGCAACTGGCGGCGGTAGAGAGGGTGAAACTCGGATGTAGCTACGGCCAAATTGCAAACAAAACACGCGCTATACAGGCACGTATCCGACTCATATGGATACATTAAAAAAAGAGATTTGTAGAAATTTAATCACACTTCAATAAAATTGAGATTATTTTAAAATATAAACGGGGTTAAGAATCCTTGAGGAGGTGAATATGAGATGATAAAAGTCTCTTCAATATTGAACTGAAAGCTGAATGATATATATTGCTCCTCTTTTTGGCAAGAAAGATGGACGGCGGGATATTTTCCCTTTGAAGAATGTCATTGTCAGATTTGTTGTACCGGTTGTCAGTTGGCAGGTGACAGGCAACGTCATTTATGTTTATTTTGCACTGTTTTATCACTTAATACCTGCAGCCTATTATCTATTATCCGTCACCCATTGTCTGTCGCCTAGGAAGTTTAATAATGGTCTGCTGGATACGATCCTGACGTGTCTGAAGTCAAGGGATCTACAGCTTAAAAAGCGAATATTAAAAACAGCAACACAGTTATCTGCATGGGAAAATATGAAAAATTAAACGAATAAAGTTCTAAGCCATCTACAGTGGCATCCCGAATTAAATCAAGAAGAATTTTGTTGTCAATAATTTTTATTTTAGACAATACAAAATTGCTGAGTAAACACTTTACAGTAATCAATCATTTATTGGAAAGTGGATGAGTTAAAACAATATTTACAGGCTTCTGTTTCGTACGAACCATAAAACTAGTATTTAGATCTGTGGTGTTGTCAAAAGCAACGTGACAGTAAGCTACATTAAAAGATATGGCAACAGCTCGTTGTTTTTAGATAACAAATGATTGTATGTCGTTTCTACCTTCAGATTTTTTACACAAAATTCGTTTTATTTAAATGAAAATTTGAAATATATCACAATTAAGTTCCCTTTGATTGATTAAATCATATTTAGGATTAAGTGGAAATTAATAGAGGAAGAAATGAAAATAAAGAGGGATTGAGTGATCCTGAAAAATTTTAGTGAAATCATGACAATGACAGACTCTTAACCATTTGTCATCTCAAAACAATGCGGTGTTGCCATATCTGTTACTGGAGCGAGTTTCCGAAAAGGCATCAAGTTTTGGGAAACAATTTTTCATGATAAATTTTGACAACTAACATTCACATAGAATACACGAAAGGAAGTACTTCAAGGAGTAGATTCACCTCCAGAACTAAGAGATTACATAATCTATTAATCATCAACGTGGAGAGTAAAGTCCCTGGGTATAACAATTTTTTTTACATTAACCTGAGTTCGATTTTCGTTGAACCTTTTTTTGGCAGTAAAGAACAGCCAAAGTCATTACGAAAACGAAGCTTGCCGCCTCATTGGACCTCTTTCCCCAACGTCATGATGGATCTTTGGCGACGTAACGCACACTATTTGGAAGCCGGTGGCAAATGACCCGTGATTTTCGCGGGGGTTCCACTACTTCCAATACCGATTTATTCACAGTCACGTGACCTTATAGAGTGACACAAACAAGTATTGGATTTCGAGGTTTGGTAGAAAATAAAAGCATTCAGTATATTTCCTAAAATGCGGGGATTTCCAACCCAGAATCGATTCAGTCACCCTACCATTATTGGAATCATTGTCAATCTTTTGTCGATAGCTTGTTTATATCTCGTAAAACAAATATTGATCATCATCTCCCGAAAGAGAAGAGAAAACGAGAGAGAGAAAGTAAACAGTATTAGGGCGTCAAAGTGGCCCTAACTCATTGTTTTCGTCAACCCTTTGCCCGGTGTAAGGTTTCCACTCCCATTCATTCCCCTAATCCTGCCTAATGATCCCGTACAGCATTCTCCTCCGGTCTCGACACTTGTCGGCATTTCCTATCGGACTTTTACAAATAAATGCTATTCCATTTCTGCTTGAGAACAATTATCGTTTCCGCATTAATATAGGGCATCGCTTACTACCGAACCCTTCCACTACAAATGATGGATTAGACACCGAGGGGCAAACATGAAAACAATTATCGTAAGATTTGCGATCAATGGGAATTTTATCATCCGATAATTCTTTGTTTAATAAATTATTACTTTTTACAATAATCCCTTTATCGAAATTCAATTAGGTGTATGCTTAAAGTGATATTTTTTGGGGG
>CAJUYH010002314.1:40919-53409 GCA_910591685.1 Galerucella tenella | reverse complement strand
TTTTTTCCGGTGGTTTTCTCATGCTTACTTTCATTGGCAATTTAACTAGATCTGTTCAGGCAAAATCACTCGAGCTACGCTCTCGTGATTTTGCCAGAACAGCTCTCGTTAAAGGCTAAATCTGAGCTCTTGTGGTATTACCCCCGACAATACCCTACATGTGGTGTTTTCAGTTTGGTGTTTATTTTTTATTAAAAATCAATTAGACGTCAAACTGACAACTGGATTAAGAATGTCGCTAAAATTTTGTATTGCATCTAACGATTCAATTAATTTACCAATTGTACTTTTCACAACTGTAGTTTTGAATAAAAATGAATAATATTTGTTTGATTATAACTAATAAATTATTAAATTTCATCAGATTAACAATCAATTTTTTTATATCTACAAAGTAAAAAATTATCTTATCGAATACTCCTTGGGTCTTGATAAATACTCAAAATTTTGTCGTAGAGAATCCTTCAAGCCTGCGGCCTTGGGCTATTAGCAAGCAACACGCTTTCAGCATTCTCTATGACAAAATTATCTCGGTATTATCAAGACCCTAGGGGTATTACTACTGATAATACCCTACATGTGGTGTTTCCAGTTTGGTGTTTATTTTTTATTGAAAATTAATTAAACGTCACACTGACAACTGGATTTAAAATGTCGCGAAGATTTGGTATTGCATCTAACGATTCAATTAATTTACCATTTGTACTTTTCACAACTGTAGTTTTAAATAAAATGAATAATATTTGATTAAAACTAATTAAGTTTGTATTGAAAATTATAAAACGTCAGATTGACAATCAATTTTTTGATATCTACACAGTAAAAACTTTTCTTATCGAATACTTCTCGGGTCTTGATAAATACTCAAAATTGTATCGTAGAGAATCCTTCAAGCGTGTTGCTCGAAGATAATAGCCCTCGGCCTGCCGCCTTGTGCTATTATCAAGCAACACGCTTTCAGCATTCTCTGTGACAAAATTATCTAGGTTTTATCAGGACCCTAGGGGTATTACTACTGATAAGATCCCGCTTTATATGGGATTCTTAATACAGGACGGTGATATTCGAAAAAAATTGAGGCACTCTTGGTATTACCTTTGATAATTTTTCAATTGTCTTCCTTTAATAAATATTTGACAACAATGTTAACTATTCAACGAAGAGTATATCTTATCAATTGTTTTGTTATTGGGGATGTTTCGTACCAGAATGCAGTTGCCAAATCACGAAAAATATCCAAATGAAAAAGGCGTACGTTGAGTCTATAAAAAAGCGCAGTGGAGGTTGGTTGGTCACTTACAGAAAATATTGAAGCAAAACAAAATTCATTCACTCGAACCGACATTCATGCATACCTAACAAGATTATCATTATGACACAAGGTTGGACTTTGGTGCAATGTTTGGTGAAAAACTCATGCATGACCGATGGTTTCACAATAATATTTTGTCTACTGATGAAGGAACGTTTACAACCAAACGGAGTCGTTTCATTCCAAAATTGTCGATATTAGGCAAGTAAAAACCCGAGCTACAGGATTAACTGTATTCAAATTCTTGCGGTTCAGCATGTCCAAACAAAGCTCCGTCACACACATCCTTAATAACCGCCTAATCACTTGGACCCACAGACGACATGCTGACTGGAACTAGAACCACGCGAGTAGCCGAGTGTGACCGGGTTGCCAGCCGCTGTTTGCTGGTGCTACTGCCAGCCTTATGTGACCCGTGCTTCAACTTTCCAACTGAGCCACGTGCCTACTTCATCCAGATACTCACTGATAAGCCTGGAAGCATGCGGTTTGCATTATCTTGCTCTCCCGAAGGGACCAAAAAAAGGTGAAACATGAACTTCTGGGACCTCCGTCATGAATATGTGAGCCGTTATGAAGTCATCTATGCACAAAAACCATTACATATTCACTACCAAACTCACGTATTTTTCCAATAATAACGAGAACGTATCTTTCTCCGTATCCCCTCCATATTCGTCGACGTCCGTCTGGTCCATTGGAGCAATTGGGCCGTGCCGACCCCTCACAGCACCTGTGTGCGAAACCTATGGAGCGCCTTTTTTTCATGAATTTCAATGTTTGAACTCAATTTTATTTCTTATTTGTTAATTTTGACCGACATAAATTATCTATAGTTTTAAATGATTAGATATTTTCCTAAATATAGGTGAACCAGTTCGCTTCCGCTTGCCGATTAATTCGAAAAACTAAACGCGAATTGAATTTTTAAAGTTTGTTCAACCATCCTTTGCCGTTACGTAATAATCGGTGACGTATTTTGCTGTGTTACGTTCGTTTTATATTAGTTGAATGTTGTTTTACACTTAATCTCAAAATTATAATCAATAACATATATGTTAAGGATTCTTCTCAAAATATGACAGCTGAACTGTCAAAATTAACAAATAAATTTACGTCGAAATTAGTTGAGAAATACGTTAATGACGTCATAATTCCGTCTCAGCCATTTCATGAATTAGAGATCAAGATCAAGACAATGTATGACGTAACGGCGAAGGATGGTTGAACAAGCTATACATACTCTATTTATGATGTTCTATATAATTGTATACTGATTTAACTATTATATAACTGAGAAAAAAAAACAACAAAAGTCTAAAGTGTGCAAAAGTATGAATAAATATATTCAAATTATATTATTTCCACTCTTCTAACTTTTTTGTTTGCCAAATCTTCAATAGTTCCGTGTATGTCTATATGGTCTAGCATGACCTCCTCGTTCGATATTGTTGTTAAATTTGATGCTAGCGATTCAATGTTCGTTGGCACAGCTATACTTCTGCAAGATAATCCATTACCACGAAGACTGATTCTCACTGTGCATTTGCTAACATTGACACTTCTAGCTTCTTGAAGCTCATCACTATATAATCAAAAAGCAATCTCCAGGAACAGTGAATGGTCAGTACCCACTAAAAATGGAATCATAGGATCATAGCCAATCAGGTGTACTGAAACTCAACTTTATTTCTCAAGTGATTACTTCTTTAGGCGCGCTGAACTCTTTGTGGGCGGAGAAAAAACATTGAGCACGTGTCATCGACAGGAGTCATCGTCAGGCATTATCGTCAAGCATCAAGGGCATGCTTTCTATACTTTGGCAAGTTTATCAGAAAGCGTGAAAGGGATGCAGTCGAAAACATTCGACATTGCCACGTTTAACTATGAAAAAGTTGAAGTACTGATTATGTAGTGATAATAATTATAAATGGGTCTTTTTATTATTAACAATATTAAAAATATGATTGAACGTTAATTTTATAATGTGCTTGTTTCCTTGGATTTATTCTATTAACATTATTTTCCAATTCATGAATATTAAAAGAGAACACTTTCCCAAATTTGTTATGGGCTTCTTAAAGCTCTGGCAACGTTGTACGAAAACCATAATGACCACACCCTCCGATTACATAATTGGTGATTTTTATCGACCAGCTGACTTCTTATTGGCAAGCGCGTGCGTATGTTCTTCCCCCACACTTCGTCAATTGACTGATATTGATTTATCCAGTGGCGTTGGTATTGTCAGTTACCTTTGTAATTTCAGTTTTACTTGGTGAAATAGGTACCGTACGCCATTTGTACGTTTGACAGATATACGCCATGTTTTTCCTCGACTCTTACCGACGCCGCGTAGCTTCAGATAAAGTTGCCAAACTATATGTTATGCAAAAATCAGTTAATTTTTGAGTGAGAATAAACCATTTATTTGCAAACATTTCTATCTATCATGGACGTAAGATAATGTTTGTGTATGGGAATCACTGATTTCTGAAAATTCACATTTACCATGGGCAAACGATGAACTTTTTCAAGATGGTCAATTCATTTGAACATATGATGATAAATTCTTTGAAAAAAGGTAAATTTTTTGGAGAAAATTGCCATTTGATATAGAAGTGCGATAAAATTAATATAAACCTGAACAAATTTCTCCCATCATGGACGTAGGATGCAATTTTTAAAAAGGATTAATTTGTTGGTGAATATTCTGTATCATGAGCGTACCACAACATTTGTCGAGCAGGTTAATTCATTTGATGGAATTTCCATTTGCTATTGAAGTAAAACAATATTTTGAAAGAGATTTATTTGTTTTTGTTTCCACTTCTGCAATCGTTGTTTTGGAATGAAAAATCTGATTCAGATATTGGTAACAGACAAATTATCCTTTGGCAAGTTTATCTGAAACCGTGCAAGGAATGCAGTCGAAAACATTCGACATTGCCACATTTAACTATGAAAAAACTGAAGTGCTTACTATGTAGTGATAATAATTAGAAAAGGGTCTTTTTATTATCAACAATATTAAAAATATGATTGAACGTTAATTTTATGATGTACTTGTTTCCTTGGATTTTTTCTATTAACATTATTTTTTCAATTCATGAATATTTAAAGATGAACACTTTTCCAAATATGTTATGGGCTTTTTGAAGCTCTGGCAGCGTTGTACGAAAACCATAATGACTACACCCTCGAATTACATAATTGGTAATTTGTATCGACCAGCTGACTTCTTATTGGCAAGCGCGTGCGTGAGATCTTCCCTCCCACTTCGTCAGTTGACTGATATTGATTTATCCAGTGGCGTCATACCTTTGTATTTTCAGTTTTACTTGGTAAAATAGGTACCGTACGCCATTTGTACGTTTGACAGATAGGCGCCATGTTTTTCCTCGCCTCTTACCGATCCCGTATAGCTTCAGATAAACTTGCCAAACTATAGTTACATTCGAGAAAGTGTGGATGAGACAATTTAATTGTGAAATGAGAAAATTGAATTTTTTTTGTCAAAAATACGTCAACTGAGTAGGCTGTGGAATAAAGTTAACAAGAGTTTCAAATTGTCTATTTATTAGGAGTAGTGAAAATATTTTTTTAAGACAATATTGCTAAAGGCCGATCCCACCGTTACAGTTATTGTCCTGTTATCTCTCACTTGGAGTGATTTCTAAATTCACTACCGCCTCTTGGTAAATCCCAAGTCTACACATAAGCCCAATAAGTAGATGATTGAACAGGTTGCGGCTATATCGGCAATATTGTCATTAGCAAATGATTATCAGCATTAATTCATAATGAATATATCAAATACCGATTTGTATGATATAATTGTAACATGCTGTTCAGCTGTTACATTTTTCGTCTGAAAAACTATTTCATTTAGTGAATTTTTTGGCTCATTAGTCACTTCCTCCCAAATTTCTACTGAATTTCTAAACATGCCGTTTCCTTGTCGCATTAGCCACTCCGAAAAAGAACATTAATTTTTATCAAATTCCCCTTTAAATTTTTTTTTGAGTTTATCTATCATATTTTTCATATTAATTGATTTTCAAAATAAAATCAAGATGCAGGCAAATCATTTAAAAGTACATGATCTTTCTTATGAAATTAAAATTAGATCTGTTATTGTACCCGACACAGTTGACGAAAAACGCGAAGTTCTTACTGGTTTATTAGCTCGTGAGAAAGCAAACCGTAGTTTTCCATTGCCGCGTAAATACCTACTTATTCGTTTCAGGAAGATCATTTTGAAATCCGTAGTACTATTCAGGATTTTTGACTGATGTCATTAACAATTTCAGTGGTAATAAACGCGAACCCGTGTTTCAAAGAATAAATTCACGATTAATTCATTTAACTAATAGAATAAATAGGATGAATATTGATTCCGATGATGAGGAACAAATAAAAAATTCTTTATATAGGGAAGTACTTGAACTTGAAGCTGATTTAGATACGAAGACAACTCCAATTATTTCTGTAGATAGTATAAAGTCACATGGTAATCATGAACCTCTTGCAACATCATCATCTTTATCTTCTCCCACAGTACCGCATTCTAGACACGATCCAGTGTATAAATGGAATCTTCCTTTCTCTGGAAAGAATGCTCGCTCGCTCCATCTCTTTTTAGAAAAAGTCGAATTACTTAGAATATCACGAGGTATCTCTGATAATGAGTGATAATGAGAGAAACTATTTCATTTAGTGAACTTTTTGGCTCACTAGTCACTTCCCCCCAAATGTCTACTAAATTTCTAAACATGCCGTTTACTTGTCGCATTAGCCACTCCGAAATAAAACTTTAATTTTTATCAAATTCGTTCCATTTTTGTCTGTCGATGTTCGAAATTTCAATTTTCGAGTGGACTCTTTTTTTCCTATAACTGCCACAGAAGGCAACAGTTATTTATATTTTCTTTCTAATTTGTGGTGAACAATTTTCTATTGTCTGGTTGGTAAGTTAATTATTGTATTTTCCCTAGGTTATTTTCTAGTGCTTACAGCTTATCTATATTTATTGCTTATTTGCTTATTCACATTTTTTTGTGTATTTGAGGAACAAAACGAATAGAATAAAACAGATCACTGTTAAGTTGTATTTGAACACGTGGAGTTCGGGTTTTGTATGCATTTGTATAGCATTCCTTTTTCACCTGATCTGTTCTATTTATTCGTTCCTTGCAACATTGCAGTGTAACACAATTCTGTCTTTTGAATCTTGCCTTGTTTGCACAGATATTGCGTATACATTACTTTCAAGATAAATCCCCAAAAATAAATTCATAGGATTAACGTCTCCTAGGCCATTGAAAAGGGCCTCCAGGACCAATCCATCTAATAGTAAACTTTTTGTGTCAATGCTGTCGAAAATATAAACTGAAATAAGGAGAGCCCCAGCATGCAGAAACCATAAATTCCTCTTTTATTGGCTCATCATCAAGCAGGTTCCATAGCTCAGAAAACTTAAAAAATTCCAAATATCTCCGACCAGTCAAAGTACCGTGAATCAAGTATAACCCCATCAAATGATTCATAATAATAATAATTCATTCAATGAAAAAAATTCATTGTCAATTTTGCCATTGAATTTTCCTATATTTCCTTTTCCCCATATTAATTTGTATATAGCTTGAAATGTAAGAAAGAAGCCAGAGGTAGGAGAAAGACATGACTTTGGAAGAAATGAAGTAAAATCCACGACAGTATAATCTCCAACCACATAATAAAACTTGGTATGTGCGATACTTTCGGCAGTTTGTAAGCACACATACCAAGATATTTTCGAATCCGAAATTAGAAGGCGTAAAAATCATTGCTCGGCCGAATTTTTTCCTAATGAAAAAAAAATTTAGCGCAAAACTATCCATGAAATTGATCAAAATCCGTGATGACGGAAAAAAGTATGGAAATATAATAATGTATAATTCATTTGAAATATTTTCGGCCAATGAGATCCACGCCGACCAAGCAAATTGTTAACTTCCAATTTTTATTAAACATTTCATTAAACTAATCAAGGAGCCTTCAGGATTGGTGGCTCCTCGCCTATTATCAGTACTGGACATGCGTAGAATAAGATCTCATTTTATTGTTAGAATGAAAACTTCAATTTCACCAGTTTTGTAATTACCTGAACCTTATTAGAACTTCAAAGCTAAATTTGATATTCATTAGGCATCATGTAAATATATCTTATTGCTGTTAGATGCGGTAAGCCGTAACATCAAATGTGAATTATAATCTATCACTCTGTGAAGGTTTGTTGAATCAGAATCAATTTGGTCACTGCTCGATTATTATGCAGGATGATCAACGTTCGTTATCCAGGAATAGGGAGTTATCTGACAGTGTGTACCTATGTGCAGTATTAGAGGGGAAATTGTTTCGGTATCGTTTAATCAAAAAGGTAGTGAATTGGGACTGTTACGAGGGTTGACTTTTATATTTAGTATATAGAGCTAGAAAATAACAGTAGGTAACTTTTTAACATTGTTGTTTTTCAAAGAGGAATACATTTTTGCATCCTTTGGAACCAATTCTGGAAGCAGTTATTTCAAACGCTTGTTGTTACATTTAAAATATATTCTGGAGGCGTTGACTGCATTTTCTGAGGACTGGAATCTTTGGAAAAGTGGAATAAGTCGTTACGACTTAGGTTAGGAATATATACCTACGAGTATAAAGAGCGAAGCCAAAGATGAGACTTTCTTTGAAATCAGGTATAAATGTGACGATACTGTTGCAGAAATACAACACTGTGCAGAAGAGCTATTAGGAGAAGAGCTTTATTGCCATTTACTCCGACAGCCAAGCGGCTATAAAAGCAACTAGTTCTATGAATTCCAAAAATTTTTGGGACTACTTGGAGACGTAACAAGAGGTGGGAAATCATAATAGATTGTCTCTAGCCTGGGTACCAGACCACCCATATCACAAGGGCGACGAAAATGCAGACTCACTAGCCCAAGAAGGGGCACATTGTGCTTCCATTGGCCTAGCAAAAGCGCAACAAAAACAGTACTTGGACACAAAAAATGATCTCGAGAATGGTGCAGCAACGCCAATAAAGAGGCAAGCCGAAAAGATTATCAAGGAAACCTTATCAAAATTGACAGGGCATTGTAGACTCAACAAACCCATGAATGACATCGGATTAACAGACAAAACCATTTGCAGGCCTGACCAGGCTGATGTTTTCAATGATAGGGAGGAAAAGCCATATCTCTCCTAATATATGGGGGACCTGAGGTTTGCTATTCGAAGTATAGTAGTAAGGACGGGTCTAGCCAAGGAACTCCAAGATAACAGTAACACAACAAATCTGCGATGGTTATAGTGGAGAGACTCAGAGAAGCACATAGGTCCCATATTCATATTATCTTATCACGTGTACAGTGTCCTGCAAATGAGATCTCTTATATTCAAAGAATGATTTATTTTGATATTATATATTTCATATACTTTTTTTTTCAGAAATATATTTTTATTGTTGTTTGTACTTACATGAAGCCAGGCTGCTTTCTATAAGATATATTTATATCTATATAAGAAGTAATGATGAAGAGTTTTATCTAAGGCCAGGACTGTATGGAGGATGATCCAACAATTCGACGTTTTTTGCTCAGAAAACCTTATTATTTTTCGAGCTGTGTATGAACTTATCTTGATGCAGGATTATTTGTCGTTGAGGCCATTTTCATGGAAATGGCCATTTTTCGTATACGATTTACTCCCGAATGGTTTAGAAAATCGCACCACAGGTCGGCAACTGTCTTCAAATGTCTCTTACCCAATAGCCCAGTTCATTGCCTACCTTGATCAGTGAGCTCTTTGTATGGAGGTGATTTTGTGTCAACCTCTTCTTAACAGTTTTTCACCAGTCTGGACTTATTTGTTGGATTACTGAAAGAACAATCAGAGCCTGGTTGTCAGTAAATATTTTTATTTTTGTACGGTATATCGTCTTCTGATGTTTTCATCAATACAGGCTATAGCGGCAATCATCTCAGCTTAAAACACATCACGTTTATCAACCATGACTGAGGAGCATTCCCTTTTCAGGTCCATTTATGCCGGCCCCAGCGCTATGCTTTGTTTTGGAACCATCGGTAAACCAGATGATTTCTCCAGAAGAACCTGGGTGCATGACCTTTTTTCTAGATGGGATAAGAAAATATCTTTTCCAGTGAATATATTATCTGGTGTCACGCTAACAAAACTCGTGTGAAATATGTGTTCATCTGGTATTGTCGCAGGTGTATCAGTGTGTCATTTTCGAACATTGTTCGGGGACCAAAAGTCCCCTGATTTCAAGAATTGCCATAATTGCCTCTGCCTTACAAAAAAAGGTGGAAGGCAATGTCCACGTGTTGTCAGTTTTCTGTGCAATACCAAGGAGAGCTTGTCTTTGGATTGAATTTAATATACTCATTGCGGGGGACATCCATGTCCTCCCTCACGTTTCCATAGGGGATCGTTGGATTTATCACAGTTGTGTACAGCCAGTGAACCACTTTGGGCAGTATTTCCCTGGTTTTGCCAATAGCTCTTCTGCATTGCCAAGAAAGCCTAGTCACACTGTTAGTAATCTCTTTACTGCTTGTAAAAACATTTCATTCACGTGAATTCAATTAATAACGTTTTGAACAAAAAGTTCCCCCAATTAAATGAAGCATGTGAGTAAATTTTTCTTGTGAACTGACGCAAAGGGAAATGAAATGTTTTTGTTGTTCTTGTTTGTCATTTGCGGAACTTATTGATCTACTGCATAATTTACTCCAACGTAATAAATTAAACCAAGCAACATCCATGACCAATTCGGTGATGAAAATAGCAAAACAGAATGAACGGTATGAAATGTAAATCTGATGGTCGCAGGTCCAGAAACGCTGACCGTTACAGCTGGACTATAATTATCCTGTAATGAGGTAAACCGCACTATGTTCATCCACATACGTTGATAACATGTATTGTTTTAACCATTGTCCGGATACCAATGTTAACACGTTAATGTAAATTTATGGCGCAGTTCGTTGAATTTCCATTGAGATTTTTCCACGGGTGGTACAGTGGTCGGAATGGAAATACGCAAAAACGTGAAATGCGCACAAGGTCTATTTAAAATAGAAAATGCAACATGGTTTTACAAACCCAAAATAAATGATAATAGAATATATATTTGGATTGAAAAATATAAGTTCCAATACAGATAATTTTCATGCAATAATCACAGGAAACCAATATTGAGTCTTATAAAAATGGAAAACTCAGAAATAACACAATTCTAGCAACTCAAAGCACAAATCAAGTGAATCAACTCTCTTAAATCGGTATGTTTTCATGTATGTATCACAAAGTCCCACGCTATGGTATCAATTGTTACAAAAATGATGTTTTCGTTAAATTTTTGACGTATTTGCTGTTTATACTTGGGTTCGTACTCTTTGCCAGAATAATTTAACGATCAAACGAACTTGCCTTAAGTGAAGCTCGATCGAGATTATGTGGAACATTCAGCTCGAAGATATTATTTCTAACTGGTAGTGCGTCCCTTTCGTACTCACTGGCACTATATGCTGAAAGAATTTCTCCGCACCCCTTCCGTCACTGCCTTCTCCCTTGTATTCATCTATTCCGTCCTCATTTTGTTTAAATGTTTGCACAATCACAGTTTTTGGGTTTTGGGTGTGTGGAAGATGATATCTTCGAACTGGATGTTCCACATAATCCCGATCGAACTTCACTTGAGGTAAGTTCGTTTGATCGTTGAATTATGTGAAACATCCAGCTCTCAGTATCATTTATAACTGGTAGCTGTTTAAAGATTAACTACCGTGATTGTGAATTTTCGCTGGGAACCTATTGCAATTGTTTCAACTGATTGAAAACCTCTATTTAATTCTTTTCACAAGTAAAATAAGTATAATAATTGCAGCTTGATTATATATTCTTTGGTTAAAAAATTTCAATTCTCATACTAATTGGCATGACTAATTATTAATTTTGCAGCATCTTGTGCAGTAGATAAGGTCTTCGATAGAATTTTGCAAACGTTTTTGATCTTTCTGACCATCCCAAAGTTTTCCGAATTGTCTCTATAGGGAGTCCTGCTCTATCTGCTAATGATTTGGAGGCATGCCTTGTTGAGTGGGGCTTGAAAATACTGGTATCAATTCCTGCTGCTTTTAAAATGTCTTCAACCCAGCGACTTAAGTTCTCCTTATATGCTTGTCTATATGAATAAGTATTCTTGTTTCGGTTTTCTTGAATTTTTTCTTATTTTGATATAATTTTTTAATGTGGTAGCTACGCATAATTTGGGTGTTTTCCGGAAAAAAGGTAAGTTCAAACAGGGTTGGTATCTTCCATGTCCCAATGATTTGACTTTATCGGAAATTAATATTTGAATGCCGCTATCTGTTTCGATAATGTTCGTCAGTTTGATCAACGATATGGTTTGTATTCTGTGACCTGTTGTGAGCGTGAGTGACGTGATTAATTTTTGTGAAAAATTTGTCATGCTTTTTTCTTCAATAGTTTCCAGATAGCTAAGAACCGGCTGAGTATCCCATGTTACTGCATATTTGGGATTTGAAGGGTTGAAGTTTGATGCCACCTTCATAAATCTTTTATTTGTTCATTTATTCTTAATACAATATCCAACGGGACACGCCCAATTCCAGGATAAGGTGACAAACACAAATATGTTCTACATAACAAAATCTATGATAGATAAAAGAATTGTTTGAACAAACCATATTAACATGCATGCATAGGACATAATGAACGCACACTGAAAAAAAAACTTTTAGAACAAGAAAAAAAAGTGTGTGTTCAGCATGCCTATTTCAGCTTTGAAATGGATATACAAAATTACAAACTAACAATGTTATAACCCCACTATGAGAATTAGATTTAAGTAGTTAAAAAAGCACGTTTAATTGTGGACAATTGACAAATTAAAATATCTATTTTTGTTTCGATATTTGAATAATTTTGAATCATCTTATATAAAGGAGACGACTTATATACGTTTGTCCTGTAATTGTTCTGATGAAATAACTGGTTTTGACGAGAGTTGACCCTAGGAACACGAAGATATAATAAATTATTAATATAAATGCAGTCAACCTTATAATTAATAATTTTAAACAAAAATATTAC
>CAJUYH010002314.1:0-40819 GCA_910591685.1 Galerucella tenella | reverse complement strand
GAATAGTACTACGGATTTCAAAATGATCTTCCTGAAACGAATAAGTATTTACGCGGCAATGGAAAACTACGGTTTGCTTTCTCACGAGCTAATAAACCAGTAAGAACTTCGCGTTTTTCGTCAACTGTGTCGGGTACAGTAACAGATCTAATTTTAATATCATAAGAAAGTTCATGTACTTTTAAATGATTTGCCTGCATCTTGATTTTATTTTGAAAATCAATTAATATGAAAAATATGATAGATAAACTCAAAAAAAAATTTAAAGGGGAATTTGATAAAAATTAATGTTCTTTTTCGGAGTGGCTAATGCGACAAGGAAACGGCATGTTTAGAAATTCAGTAGAAATTTGGGAGGAAGTGACTAATGAGCCAAAAAATTCACTAAATGAAATACCAACCTCCACTGCGCTTTTTTATAGACTCAACGTACGCCTTTTTCATTTGGATATTTTTCGTGATTTGGCAACTGCATTCTGGTACGAAACATCCCCAATAACAAAACACTTGATAAGATATACTCTTCGTTGGATAGTTAACATTGTTGTCAAATATTTATTAAAGGAAGACAATTGAAAAATTATCAAAGGTAATACCAAGAGTGCCTCAAATTTTTTCGAATATCACCGTCCTGTATTAAGAATCCCATATAAAGCGGGATCTTATCAGTAGTAATACCCCTAGGGTCCTGATAAAACCTAGATAATTTTGTCATAGAGAATGCTGAAAGCGTGTTGCTTGATAATAGCACAAGGCGGCAGGCCGAGGGCTATTATCTTTGAGCAACACGCTTGAAGGATTCTCTACGATACAATTTTGAGTATTTATCAAGACCCGAGAAGTATTCGATAAGAAAAGTTTTTACTGTGTAGATATCAAAAAATTGATTGTCAATCTGACGTTTTATAATTTTCAATACAAACTTAATTAGTTTTAATCAAATATTATTCATTTTATTTAAAACTACAGTTGTGAAAAGTACAAATGGTAAATTAATTGAATCGTTAGATGCAATACCAAATCTTCGCGACATTTTAAATCCAGTTGTCAGTGTGACGTTTAATTAATTTTTAATAAAAAATAAACACCAAACTGGAAACACCACATGTAGGGTATTATCAGTAGTAATACCCCTAGGGTCTTGATAATACCGAGATAATTTTGTCATAGAGAATGCTGAAAGCGTGTTGCTTGCTAATAGCCCAAGGCCGCAGGCTTGAAGGATTCTCTACGACAAAATTTTGAGTATTTATCAAGACCCGAGGAGTATTCGATAAGATAATTTTTTACTTTGTAGCTCCCAAAAAATTGATTACTAATCTGATCTTTAATAATTTTCAATACAAACTTTATTAGTTGCAATCAAATAGTATTCACTTTTTATTTAAAACTACAGTTGTGAAAAGTACAATTTAGATGCAACACCTAATCATCGCGACATTTTTAATCCAGTTGTCAGTTTGACGTTCAATTAATGTTTAATAAAAAGTGAACACTAAACTGAAAACAACACATGGAGGGTATTATCGCTGTAATACAGCGGTGATTGGATGAAATTTGACACATGACTTGAAATTAAGTGATTTGATCGGTTACTATATTCAGAAAAAATTATCGCTATAAGATGCCGCTAACTACCGATAAGATGCTGCCAACTATCAATAAGATGCCGCTAACTATCGATAAGATCCCGCTAGCTATCGAAAATTTCTCTGTAGGTCCGTAACTATAGTAACGAGTGTTAAAATTGCGCATTTGTTATTGTGAAATTTCAAAATTCGCTGGAATGTCGCGACTTGGACAAGATTCTTCAAGTTCTATTCAAGAAAAAGTGACCGAAAGTAAACTCAAAAATACAATATTTTCTTTTATTCCTTCTACTCGAGAAATATTCTACCGAATTACACTCGTGCAAAAAATTATCGGTAATTTTGGTGCACTTGTGTGATTACTTCCGATAATTTTTTCATTCCACGAAAACTTGTTTATTTGGCAAAAATATGAAGACAAACCGATTGGTAACTTTCATCTAAATTCGGTTTGTTTGAATGTTTTTGCCTCAAATAAACAAGTTTGGGTGATGAAAATAAAAAATTATCTGATAAAATTTGGAAAACGAGTTGTATTTGGGAGGATTATTTTTCTCAACAATTTGAAATGATTTTGCTTCATTTTTTAAATGTATCAAAATATTCTCTTGGGTGATGGCACTGAATCGGTTTGTGTTCATTTTTCAATAAACTTCGGAGCACTTCTAGTTGTCAATAATGACAAATTCGAAGTGAAATTTTGACGTTTCAATGTAAACAAGGTATTATCTATGGAGACTATTTACTAGGACACAGTTTTATCAGTATAATACCGAATGATTGGCTAGAATAATGTATTGCTATGGGTTAAAACCATGGAGCTACTATTAAAAGGAGATGACACAGTCGACTATATAATAATGGGAAAGTGGTATCACATGAGTGACATTGTGATGTTAGCAGTATGGCGTCGACGGCAGAGTCGGACTATTTAAATTTTCAATCAATAAAAATATATTCACTAGTGAAATTCTTTTTCACCTAGGTATAGCGTAGCGGCTTTTTGGATTTTTGATTAGAGGTGGTTTTCTTCGTTAAAGTGCACATCATCGTCCTTTTGACAAGATGAAATTGATAATATAGAAACACTGTATTTTGTTGGCTGCCAAGAAACTCTTTTCACAAATTTCAACCACATATCTCTTATTGATGGAGTTCAAGAAATCTACAAACATTAAATATAATATGAAGTTAAATAAAACTTATTGAAGCACAAAGAAATATATTCCAGTACAGTCCTGTTTCGATTGTTTACTAACCTATGATATGTTGTTCCTGATGATTTTTTCGTTTTTACACTGTCTATACTTGTACAACTTCTTGAAGCACAAGAAACCATTATTGTTCAATTATTAAAATAGAAAAAAACGACATTAACAAAAAGAAAATCCAAAAATACCCAATTCACATCCACAAAACAATACTAATGTCAAGTTGACAGAGAAGTGGTGGTAAAATGGCGAAACCGATACCACTTTTATGACAGGCGTAGTGACTCCTCATAATACTAGCTCCATGGTTAAAACTTAAAACCACCGAAATGTCAGATTTTGACAGGGGAAAAAATAATCTTTGAAAGTTGACAGTTACTTAGTACATCGCAAACGTCACTCACTAGATTATTACATTATTTTCGAACTTAGTGCAGCAAGTAATCAAGTCTGATGCTTACTATTTAGTTCGAATATTCCTACAAAGCGTATTTTTAATTTTATTTTTAACTATAATTTATTTTTATTATTTCAAAAAAAGCATGAGTTGGGATTAGGTTAGGTTAGTTCATAATATCTCAACTTAAATATGAGAATTTCCAGTTGAGTCTTGCGTATTTGATTTTGGACTTGAATAAGTATTCAGTTTCAGTATTGGTCTTGTTCTTGTTAAATTAGACTTGCTTCTTAGCATTTTATCTGTAACCGGTTACACAAACAATGACATTTCATAACATCCATAGCTATGTTCGCGGGTCACAATCCGAACCAGTTCAGGGACTATTCGCATGCGTATTCTAAAAGGTGGCGTTCGCGTAAATATAATTCTGAATTTTCGATAATAGTTTGGTGTTCGCGGATCGGTTCGTTATTGATTCGGAATCAGTCCTAGCCGTTCTCTGATTTTGGTGAGGACTGAAAGTTCGGTTCGGCTGAAACTATTTGCTGGTTCGGAACTAAGCATGCGCTCTAGACAATGAACAGTTCATTCCAGACTGGTTCGGAATCGGTTCGGAACATAGCTAATTAGTTGTAGAATTTTTTTTTCTAATTAGCCGTCCCTTCACCGGTACCACCTCAGCCTCCTGGGCTTATTGTGGATACTTTTAGTGTTCTGACTACAACCTATTCAGCCATTTCGTTCCCTGTATTAGCTTATACAGGTTCTCTTTGCTGGTTGGTTGTAGAAGTCTTCTGGAGTCATTTGGGGTCCACCATACAGTTTCTGCCTTCTGTGGTCCAGCGACTCAGAGTTGCATAGTATATAAAGAGCTGTTTCGGTATCCTTTTTGCATCTTCTGCATGTGGGGTCTCCGTTGTACAGCCCTATTTTGTTTAGGTGCTCCTTTGTGGAAAAGTGTCCCGTAAGTAATCCCGTTATGGTGCGTAGTTTGTTAATGCTCATTGAGAGCAGTTCTTTCGCTACTTTTTCTGATATTCCTTTTATGAATTTCTTCCCATGTATTTGCCTGGTCGTATTTTAACCATGACCTCGTTAAGCATCTGGGGATGCCCTTCGAAAACCTCTACGTGAGATATTGATATTTTACAATATTCATCATTTCAAATTTGGTAAACAGTTCCATGTCTGCATTGTTAACAATATAACACGAATTTATTAGAGCAGTATAATTCAAAAATGGAAATTTATTTTCCAGCTTCCTTAGTAAATCAACAAAAAATGGAGAAAATCCTTATGAAAGATTTTCCTTTCATAAATCGTATTAAAGTTTAAAGTCTTATCATTGCGTATTCTGAAACATCTGGATTTTAAAACTCTCCGTCAGCCTTTTAAAATCTTCCTTCTAATTTTGCAGGGATTTAGCTGTTTTTAATCCATTTCCTGAATACAAAATTAAAGTGAAACAAACACAAAAGTGTGCATTGATGATTAATAGCCTGGAGATTTAGGATCTTCTTCGTGTTATTTTTTAATTTTCCCAAAGTGTATGATTAATTCAAATTAAGAAAAACAGCAACTTGAAAATACCCAAGAGACGTAGATCGGCCAAGTGTCTATCTTGCGAAGTATTATATTTTCGACTTTGACCTAAATTTGACTGCTTCCTTATGTCAACTATACATTATTGCGCTACTACTAATCTTCAGAAGTGGAAATCTCAATTGTAGAGGTTGAGAGTCGTCAATCCCAACAAATTAGCACTTAAGTAGACATGTTCACTAAAGCGAATAGAAGAAATAAAAAGAGCTATAAAACGTAGCCACTGACATATCGATGAAAACAGAAGCGGACTAGTCCCATCCACATTAAATAAATGTTCAACTTGTATATACCACAGGTATCAACCTTGCACTAAATTTCCTTTCCAATTTCTTTCCTCATTAGGCTCAGGAACACTTACTGAATAAAAAATCAAAAAATGCTGAAAGATTCAGGCGCCATATCAATTAACCGGTTTTTCTATTTCAGCCGATGACTCTTGAACTATTTGGCATAATCAATAAAATGCATTTCTGAATTTTTAAAGTTCAATTAATTCTCCGCCACTTTTTCCTCATGTCCATACTTTCAGAGATATACCTAGGACGTTCAATGTAGAAATTTCGACGCTTCCGTAATAGGCCCCTTTTCTGCCTCCAGAATGAGGGACGAAAAGGTCTGGACTGAAATTTTGTGTACTATCAAATTCCATAGCGACATATCGCTCTCGATATTTTGTATTCTGCGTTATCCATTACAATAACACTTTGGTCGAGAATATTCTCATCAGATGAACCAGTTTTTCAAAAAATTCTACAGTTGTCTCTCCATGACAATCCAAGCTTGAATTCCCAATATTTTTTGCAGATAGCAGCAGACGATCTGAAACAGATCCGTTTTCTGATCCAGCGTGAATAATAGTTACTTATGCGCTTTCCTTTGTTTCAAGGTGCATTAGTCTTACAGTTTTTACCCATCCCCAATCCTTTGGATAATGTATCGTGTGTATCAAACCATCCGTTGTCCAAGTAGATTATAGATCTTCCTGATGTCCTGGATAAAATTGATTCTTCATTCCATTACCACTTGTTTTTTGTCAATTTTACGATATGTGAATCCCATTTTACCAATAGCTCTATGTAGGGTGGCCTGGCTAATATTTATATTGGTGTCATCTTCTTCCAGCTTCCTTTTTAAATTGTCCAAAGTAGTAACAACCGGGCTTTAGGCATGAAGGGAATAGATTTTCCTTCTTATTATATCCTGGCTGGTTATGTTCCAGACGATGAGATTGAAAATCACAACATTTTTTTTCCCACTTAATTTTTCAATGTTAATAATATCCTTTATAGATGATATTGGTGTATTTGTAAATGGGCAGGTTTCTTTCAAAACTTCCTCCACAATTTGCTTTGCTTCTAATGACAAGTGTTTTTAGCGCATTATTGCGAAAAAAATTTATTATCACTTACACCCAATAGGTACTCGTATAAAAATAGTATATTACATAACGTATGCGGAAAGTGACATTTTTCATACGAGTGGGAAATATTGTAACACGAGGCATGCGCCGAATGCGAAAATCACACGAGTGTGAAAAATCACTTTCGCACGAGTAATGTACAGTATTTTTCCTACGATCACGTGATAACTTCACCAAATAATGTGTAATCAATATCTGACATATTAATAAAAAAAATGTTACAATTGAAGTCAACATAATTGATTTCAAAATTAACAATAACTATCAATAGTGACAAAAATTCAAGTAGTTTAACTATATTTCATTATTAATTGGTTGGATAATTATGAAAATTGAGAGAGAAATTATTATTGTTCATCATACTTCATACATACTTATCATGAATACCTTTCAAGATGATTACATTTTCCTACTTTTATAACAGGTGATTTGGATTAGTTGGTACACCATCGTACTTCTGACGAAGAGTACGCGGGTTCGATCCTCGACCGCGCCCTAAATTTTTTTTTATCTAGAAAATGACCAAAATTTCACTTTTCAAATAGATCGCTTCAAATTTAGATATTACATGGTAAACCTATTACATAGGTAAATCTAATTAAAAATTATATATTTGACAGCTTGCCAGTGGTCAATCTTAATTAAATTTCATTTGACAGCTTTTTTATCCGTACACGTACGAATAAGTTTTTTTTCACACGAGTATGAATAAAAGCCACTTTCCATAGAAGTAGACAGTGCGATATATGTCACTTTCCTATGTGATCGTAAAAAAACTCTTTGAAAACTCACGCTAAAACGAAATATTTATTACTGCCAAATGAATTCAATGCAGCCATCATATACCCGATACAAAATTCATTGGCCCGCCCTTGCCTTGTTTCTCGACTGTTGTTGGGTTTTATTTCAGGTGAAATTTTTTATGGAGATCGTAAATGGTCGTATTTAGGTGATTGCTGGCAAAAGCTAAGACGACATACTTTGAGACAAACTTTAACGTTCTCTACACGACTTACCCCTGTCTCCGCCTAGTAACGAAGACCACACCTGAAGTAGTACCACTTTTGTATTTTCCACACGACGGAACGATTGAATCAGTATTTGAAAACAGTTATTCCATGAAATTCTAAAGAATGGATGAACGGGTGGTTGGACGAAAGCGAAACAGAACCATTATCAGGAGCTGCGTGAACGCTTTAAAAACAATTATTTTCGATGAAGTTAACTCTAGTTCTTCCTACTTCTCCACAAACTACACAACAACGAACCGCATTATTGTTCGATGAGCGTAACTTCTCAATCGCAGCTTAATTATTAGTATTTCATGGAAAAATAACTACAAGCGATGCTGCAAGTAAAGATATTCCACTATGTCACAGTTTATTTTGAATATTTATAAAGAGCTAATATTACAAGTTCTTCCTTGTTCACCATTTTTGTAGAAAAATCCTGATCATTGAAAATGAATAATATTGGGTTAACGGAAGTGGGCCTGTTTCACTGTTTGCTGCTTTTTAAAGTGGCCAATCTACCGCTGACATACATCAGCTGTTACCACTGTAACCCGTCTGCACAAGAGAATAGTATGAATTACTTCGAAATTTTTTATGAGGTTAATGCTTATAGATAGGTACTACAGATAGAGGCAACAGTACATAAGAAATTGTGCAAGTAGGAATTTCCGTCTAAACTCCGGTTAGAGAGAAAGAGACAGATGATCGGAGGTTTTTCTGTTTCCGTTTGTGAATATACCATGCGCGCCATTCGTGAAAGACAGAATGAACCTTTCTTGCAGTCTGATGGGCTCTGAGCTGGCTTCTTGTCTTTATTTGTAGAATCTTTATAATACAAGCTTGAAGGAAAGAATATGAAATTTCAAGCAAAATTTGTGTAGTGAATTTTCAATTTTATATTAGCAGTACACCCCTGGCTAACGTCACCACCACATAGTGAAACATTGAGTGAAATTTGTTCATCGACAACGGAAATTAGAACAAGACTCTCTGCGATAACAGTCAGTGAATTTATTTCGAATCTTCCACTTGATTGCTGTTATATATTTCAAGAGCCTTCGTGCAAATTTTTCATCAGATTATGATTTTTGTGCTTCAATTTCCATATTTTCATTCTTCGCAAGAATCTCCCCCTGTTCTGACAAGGCTTCATGCGTGTTGGACACGAACTTGAATAAGAAGTTGAAATCTTTGTAATGGAAGTCAGAAGCGGTATAACAAAGTTTATTGGAACTTCGACTCATTAACATTGTAAGGGTCTTTTTATTTTCAATTTCATTCGAAAACACAACGCTCAGAAAAAAATTATTCTCCTAGCTATTGGCGCAGCTGTAGAGACAATCTAATAAAATTTATTGATTTGGTGAAATTTATTAATTTGATAAAATTGTGAAAATGATCTAATCAATGAGCTCAAAAAATTGCCAAAGATTATTTGTCAAAAATTAGCAAATTATTTTTACTAATTACCGTATTTCTAGAAATTAAAATTCGATTCAAACACTAATGTAAAATGAGAGCCAAGTTCAATATTATAATGTATGCATTGGTTGTTGTTGACTTCAACGACAAAAGAAGTGAGATCTAAATGGGTGCCGAGTTCAATGGTCAGTCCTGAAAATCATTTATAACATTATAATAGTATATTACATAACGTGTGCGAAAAGTGACATTTTTCACACGATTGCGAAATATTGTAGCACGAAGCATAAGCCGAGTGCGACAATTACACGAGTGTGAAAAATCACTTTCGCACGAGTACCTAGTGTACAGTATTTCTTCTACGATCACGTGATAATTTCACCAAATAATGTGTAATCAACATCTGACATATTAATACACATATTGTTACAATTAAAGTCAACATAATTGATTTCAAAAAGTAACAATAACTATCATCAGTAACGAAAATGGTAGTAGTTATAGGTAGGTTATTATAATTACCTATTGATTGGATAATTATAGAAATTGAAAGTGAGATTATTATAACTGCATTTTATATATGATAAATACCTTTCAACACGATTACATTTTCCGACTATTATAAATATAATGGTTTGGATTAGTTGGTACAACATCGGACTTATGACACGCGAGTTCGATCCTCGACCGCGTACTAAATTTTTTCAATCAAGAGAATGAAAAAAAATATCACTTCTCAAATAGATCGCTTCAAATTTGGATATACATGGGTAAATTCAATTTAAAATTATATTTTCAATTTCAAATGAAATAAATAACAAATCAGCTTAGGAAATACGCATTTGACATATACATAGATATGCGGGGAAAATAGACTAGCATTTCAACATTCAATTTGACAGCTTTTTTTTCGTTACGCGTATGAATAAAGGCCACTTTCCATAAAACTAGACAGTGCGATATATGTCACTTTCCTATGTGATCGTAGGAAAAATATTTTTTTCGCCGACTTAACTGGAAAACCAATTATATGAACACCATAAATAGGGCGGGAAGTGTTGTTTAGCAGCTTAAGGTCAGAAAATTATTAACGCCACGATTTTTGAAGTTTTTCACCATCTGTAACCTAATACGTTGACGTTTCATGTAAATTTTATAATTAAATGGCAGTACATGTAAAAAATTTTTATTAACTTGCCCCACTTTTTGGTTTATTCAGTAGTTGTGTGTCACACACGCAGCAAACGCTTTAGCAGCCCTCAACTATCAACTGCTAAGCTCGCTCGTGTATCTAATAGACTCAACTTGGAATATCATTAATCTTGGCTCAGGATAATTGAAGCCTAAGGTCTGACTTGGCTAGTTTTCATACCCATACGAAATATATTATCGCCTTCACAAGTGCTAAAGCTGTAAACTCTTATTCTATCCCTCCGAAAATTTGCGCTGGAAGAAACTAGTCATCAAACATGATTGTTTATGATAATTCGTATATTCAAATTCTTCAATATATTCTCATAACTAATAAAAAAAATAGTATATTGTATACCTAGTCGATCAAGTGGCATTTTGCAGGCCGAAAGAAGATTTATGGACAGGCGAGGCGCAGCCAAGCCTAGCTACTTCTTGAGGATCTAGCCTGGAAAAGCACTTGACTGTCATAGTTCACACATAATTTTTTATCCTACACAATAATTGTTGGTCATATTCTTTTCGAGCAATTGCACGCGAAGTTAGTACTTCGCGTAGTCAGAACAGTCCGCGAAATTCAATTTCGCGGCCATTACCCATAGCAACGGCTGCGAAACCAAACGTCACTTCCAAATATGACATTTCTGAAATACTACAAAGACAAGGATTATTTTTTATTGAATACCAGCAAATACATAAGTACGTACAATATCCATGATGAATAATAACATTAATTGTACAGTTTGTATTATTACTTATATTCACTCCATAAGTTGAAGCAACTACATGTAGTGTTTCTGAATAATGGTCATTGCCCACATTCAAACCTAAACCATACTATATCGCCAGGAATTGAGTTGGAAATTTGCTTCTTATTTTCGATAGCGTCTTCTATATATCTTTTCTTTTGGGTTCAGGAGAAGTGGAAGATAAATGAAATATCGCTATCAGTATCATACATTTTGCGTTTTCTCAAGAACTGTCAAAATATTTCTTGGAAACATACCATTTCCATGGCACACGGTGATTTTTTGTTAAATAAATTGAACTGCCTTTGATTTTATAGTAATAATGTATCCATTTACAATGATCTAGTTCAATAATTTTAGGAATTGCACGAAAAATAGTGTGTATGCCATAGCCGCGGAACGCAGAACATCATCATCATCGTCATCATAAGTGGAGTATCAGTCAAATTAAAAATTTTGATTCAATTTGTCAATTGCGGCGCCAGCTAGCGTGACAAAGGTAAACTTTAAGGCAAAATGCTGGTAAAATTGAACTTTCTCATGGTGTAGGATAAAAATATATCATGCAACGATATCATGTAATGATTGTCATGAATACAGGAGCATTACATGAGAGCTATATAACGTCGCTCAGATGTCAATATCCCCATTTTTGACGATTTGGTGTTTTTTGGGTTACCAGCTTCCGCGTAGATTGCAAATCTCCGTATCTCAAGCTCTGTGAAACTACGCCTGTGCCAGTCGAGTTCAGAAACCTCGTATCACAAACGCTGTAAACAAATTTTCTCATCGAGTCACCGCTGTCTGCAAAATTCATAACTATTGTATATTTTAGTTTACAGTAGTTTTAAGTTTCTCATCTGATATAACAGACCATCCATTAATCTTCTGGGTGACAGTATTGGTATTACTTCGAAAAGTCGCAGGGCAGAAGAACGATCATTGGTTCACTGGTTGGTCTTAAAAATACGTTGAGCAACAATTTACTAATTTACGAAAACTATACCTGGGGTTGGCGACTTCTCAGAGCCGTTCCGAAGTACTTGGACCAGTGCACGAGTGCAAACCATCCAAAAGACGACGAATTTCCACAATTACCATCTTCATCAATACTCAATCTCCAAACTCCAGAGACGCCTTCCAGTTCTTTTCAATATCCATGTCCCTTTATTTGAACTACAATCCATCAAGCCAAGTCAGGATTTCCCGATACTTCCACTTCCCGTAAACAAATGCAACCATACGTTATATAACTAGAGCCGCTCACTAAAATGAATAGGTCAAGGCCAACTCCTCATCTTTATGCTTCTCACAGGTCTCCTCTGTTCACGGAGTCTCCAGTCCCAGCAGGAGAACTGACGAAAAAGCATCAGTTCGGGCTTCTTAACAGGTTTGGAATCTTGAGGGTCCTAATTCCTTACAACAAAACTAATACAAATTGCACTGCCCTCCTCAAAATTCTGAGGAACCTTTGCCACAGGAGAAGTCAGTAAGCATCCTCTTGAATCAACAATCTCCAGGGAAAACTACCTCGCCAGACAATACTTCTCATTTTGTTATTTTTGCTTTCACATATACCCGAATTATAAGAAAGCCACTTGACAATTTCCAGTTATAATATGATAAGAGCGATTGGAATGAATTGTTATATTCACCTTCTTGACATCTATCCCGAAACCCTAGACGCGTCCATGTACTGAGTTGGTTAATATCTATTAGACAATTTTGTACCAAATTCCCGTCTTCTTCCAGTCTAGATCAAATATTGAGAATTAGCGACCCGCTTTGATATTCAGTGTTATTTTTCTCAACATCTTCCGTAGTAGACGCGCTAAACACTTGTCTTGACATTTTTTGTTCGATGTTAACCATTCAGATGCAGCGGTAACTGTTTTGGAGAATAATGATGTTGTATTCAATATTCTATGTAAACTCACCATAAATGTCAACTTCGTTCTTGAACATTTCTACTAGGCCCAAGGTTGCCTCCTTGCCACGCTACGCAAGCTCAACGGCAGATATTTGGTTGAAAATTTTGTTAGTCATCAGGTGAGTTTTCATCATGATTTTCCACAATCTAGCTGATAACTTCGTTTGACAGAACTGCAGAACTGGACTTCTTTTTCCCAGAAAGCACTTGTAGCTCTTTCTCCTGGCTGTACGCACGTTTCTGACATCCTAGAAGACTATGTATTCAAATGGGTCTATTTTTTGATTGATAATATTTTTTCTGCAAAAGTTTCGCGAAAATATTCCGAATTGTTTTTAAAACTCCCTCCTTATAATTGGTGCCATTTGCTTGCTTCATATTGAAAGCTCAGTCTTCAAGAATTCCTGCCAAGTTTTTTTTCGAAGTATCCTCAAGAAATTAATATTTTCAGTCGTCACTTGCTCTCAAAGATATTTCTGCGTCTTTGGCGTGTTCAGAGGCATTAAAAATCCAATTGCTCCGCTTATTTTTGAACTTGAAGCTATTCCGAAACGAATTATTGCGAATTTATGACGTTTTTTTACTTCTCGAGAAACTTAAGAAGGTGAATACTATCGTGATCAAACCACTTCATGAAGCGTATAATCAATTATCTATACGCCGTAACTATAATGTAACTTTTTTATATGAACATTTTTACTGGGACAAGTTAGGTTGAAATGATTTATTTTGGGCCCCAGAATATGTGCTTCAATTAATTATCCACCTTTTTGTTACATCCTGTACAATAACATCAAATATTTATAATCTTCGCAAAGTTCAACATCACAATGAACAAATTTTGAAAAGCGAGGAAACAATAATTTTATTTTCCATCAGTGATGATAACTGAAAAATATGCGGACCACTCATGTGAACTGAATTCGTATATTAAATTTTTATCTACTAACTTTCCGAGCACTTAGCAATTGTCTATAAAAGACGTGTATTATTTATGTAATATAGCACAGTCGTTATCCAACGCCAATTTTTATATGTAATGGGAAATACTGCAATGATTCTCCAGGTTACCGAGTTTCACTTCTATTTTTACCAGACACTGCAGAACTCTCAGTCTACAATTTCAAATCGATACTTCCATTATCGTAACTTTCAGCAATCTTGACCCGATGTGCAGAATACACATAGAAATTGGTGAGATTATGTTACAAAAAATTGCTTCAGCTGCGTAGGTAACGGAAAAATATAAAATATGATTACTGTTTTTTGACAAATTGAACCACAATGTTATTTGATAATTATTATTTTAACATATCGGTAGCGTTCCAGATGTTGTTTTTTAAAGTCAAAGTACGCTTAGCAATTTTTGTGTGTAAAATAATCATTTTTCAACGATTTGCTTAGATACTTATGGCTTTGAACATCTGTGTTTCAAATACTATCAAACCAAATTTGTGGAAATGTAGTCTACTCCAATAACCTATAAGGTAACTACTCCCGTCAACTCCTAATTGTTCAAAATTTGCAAAATCTGAGGGTCAGCTGCGTCTTTTGAATCTCCCAAGAATATCTCTTTATGATATACCAGATACATTGAGGATATCTGTATGTAATGCACTAATATTTTCAGGATATCTCAAGGAATCGGAAAGAAACGTCTCAATAATGCCTAGAAATATTCTCAAGAGGTTTCATTCCAACCTAAGGTATTTGCAGAGGATATTTCTTGGGCTCCTAAGAATCCTTGGAATATCATAAACACATCTTCTACTATACTGTATTTGAAAATCAAGAGAGAGTAAATTCCCAGAATAAAAACTAATTCGGTATGCAAAACTATAGTACAGTACGTGCGGTAAAACTTCAATATTTGTAATGCATTCTAAATTGTTTTGGTTAATTTCAACACAAAATTTATTAAATTTCTTGGACTATCACATTATTTTATGATCTTTCATTGTTACTACAGTAGGCCTAAGAGGATTAACGTGCGTCATAGGCGTAACCAGATTAGAAAGGGATAATTGTTATTTAACGACCTCCGAATGGCAACAGCTTCTAATGACAGATATTTTGACTTAAATAGTGCTTAAGTTTCTAGAAATGCAGTTATTTGATTTTCGATAAACGTGACAAATAGTAGTGACTAAAAATGGAAGCAGTTTGTGAGTATACGCCAGTGAAAAAATTAAAACTAGACCATTTATCGCTCAATCAAAAGAGTGCTGTAGTGAATGTGTACCACTATTTTAAACATCAAAATCCCTCAAACACTATTGACAGTGTAGTTGAAACAACATCTAAGGCAATGGGATATGGAAAATCTACAATATATAGAGTTCTAAAGGAGGAAAAATCAGGTGGAGTAACCTCACCAAAGCCGAAACCAGGTTGACCAAAACTATTAAAAGTCAACGTGGACGAGAACAGATGATTCAATTCATACCAAAAGGATCGGTTATTGTAATGGACAATGCAAGTTACCACTCCAGATTACTTGAACCTTTACCAACCACTAAATGGAAAAAGGATGAAATTGCAAAATGGTTATCTTCTAAAAATTTAGCCTTTGACAATACAATGCTGAGGGCAGAATTGTTAACCATTGCTTAAAAACATAAGCAAAATTATAAAAAATATAATATTGAGGAGATAGCCAAAAAACGAGAAATTGAAATCCTTCGTTTACCACCCTACCATTGTGAGCTGAATCCGATAGAATTGATATGGGCTCAAGTTAAAGGTTATGTTGCCAGAAATAACACTACTTTTAAATTATCAGATGTTAAAAATCTCTTCAATAAGGCAATATCTGAAGTAACAAGTGAAAATTGGCAAAAATGTATTAGACATGTTACAGAAATATAAAAAAAAATGTGGGAGCTAGATAACATAATTGATATTACTATAGAGCCCATTGTAATTTCTCTAGAATCAGATGGTGAATCTTCTGACACAGAGTGCGAGGAACCATAACTTTAAAATTATTAATTTATGTACTTTAATTTTATTTTTAGATTTTTATTTTTTAAGATTTAATATTGTCGTATTTTTTGTATGTTGCTCGTCAAATTTTATCCTTGCGGTTGGTTTTTTTTTTCTCATATACCTACTTAATTGTTTTTTTAGCTCCTCATATTAATTTATAAATAATTGTAATCATCTGTACATGTTATATACATATTTTGTAAATAAACATATGCCTAAAACAAAATGCCTAAAATAATATTGACTTTTTCTTCATTTTACCCAAATTAAATTACTACTTACGAATTATGTTTATCTATCTAAAATTGGTAATCTAGGTATAAATAACTAAAACAAATTAAATATTTCTATTTCCATATTAATTTAATTTTGAAAACGCACGTCTATGGTTTACTGCCTTTAACACTGATAACTGCAAAACATTTCTGGGAATTTACTCTCTCTTGATTTTCAAATACAGTATAGTCTGGGGCAAACTATTGCGGTACTCCTGTACCTAATAATAGTACATTGTTTACCGGGTAGGAAAAGCTTTACATTCCTGGACGACTGTGAAGATTGCTAAGTCGAGGCGCAAGCCGAGACTTAGCAACACAGAGTCCAGGAATGTGGCTTTTCCTACGAGGTAAACATACTATTTTTCCGCAAATCGTTTAAAATTCGACAGATATTGATTGATTTAAAAAAAAACGCGATAATTTTATTCCCAAATAAATGGTGCTTTGAAATTCCTAATAAAATTACTTGGGTTACTATGGAAACGTATTGAGGTTGAATTGTCAAACTTGACGCTTATAAATTTAATTGCTGGTGTTCTCGAAAGTAAAATGATAAGTGATGATGAAATTTCCATTCCTGGGACTCCTCCAGAGCTGGTTGAGGCAGTGAATACTGCTTCATTAGAATTATTGCCAAAGAAATCAAGAGAAAAGTACGAAAATGCATACAGACGTTTTATGGATTATCGCATGAGTAAAAATACGAGTTCTTTCTCAGAAAATGTTGTAATGGCATACTTCCTAGACCTTTGTTTAAAGATGAAATCTTTAACATTATGGGCCAATTATTCAATGCTGAAGTCAACCCTTGCACTTAAACACAATGTAGATATATCTACATACTCAAAACTTCGTTCTTTATTGAAACGGCAAGCTCAAGGTTATAGGGCAAAGAAATCTAAGATTTTAACGAAGGAAGAAATTGAAAAATTTATCCAGGAAGCTCCAGATAAAGAAAATTTAATGATTAAGGTGATTTACAAGGTTTTAATTTCTATTTAGATTATAGCTTTATTTATTTTTTAGGTGGCTGTAATATTTGGTATTTCTGGGGCCTGTAGAATGGATGAGTTAGTCCGAATGACTGTACACGATATAGAAGACTTAGAATCTAAGCTTTTAATCAGCATACCTGATTCGAAAACCAACAAACCAAGATCATTTGTAATTAATCAGATCTACTTGAATGTTTATCGAAAGTATGTTTCGTTAAGACCAGAAAATATGAACAGTGACCGATTTTTCTTTAAATATCAAAGCGGAAAGGGTTGTAGACAAGTGGTAGGAATTCATCAATTTAGAAAAATGCCCAAAATAGTTGCTACTTATTTGAACTTGGTAAATCCGACAGAATATACTGGTCACTGCTTTCGTCGGTCTTCTGCAACAATATTGGTTGACTCTGGTGCCGACATAACTAGTTTAAAGAGGCATGGCGGATGGAAGTCATCAAACGTTGCTGAAGGATATATCGAAGAATCGCTTAACAATAAGGTTGAGGTGGCAAATAAAATTTTCACAGTACAAAATATTCAACAAAATGACCCTACCACCCTGCATGTCGTCCAAAATGTTTCTCATAGTTCTAAGAGTGTTCCTCCAATGTTCAATAATTGTACTAACTGTCAAATTACTGTAAATATAACAAGTTGATCTTAAAAATGTATTCAGCAATGACTTGATGTTTTCAAAATATAAATTAATTCCTTATAAGCAATGTGTTTTCAATCATTTATGTAGAACACTAACAACTGTACGGAAATATCATTTCCTTACAGTAAGGAAGTCCTGACTTTTTCTTCAAGAAATTTTGACAGGAATGTCAAAATTTCCTAGCGATTTGCGGAAAAAACCTTTCTTCGTCCTACACAATGTATAATTTTATAGGTTATGTATTATATTCTATATAGGAACACATTATTTCGCAGCAAAACTTACATTGTGGCTAATTTTTACTTATAAGCATCCGATATACATCAGTAGCGTACAATTTTAGGTGGCTTCAATACATCCATTTTCCAAAATGAAATTATTAGCGATTTTTTCATTGGACTTTAGTTACCACACTGCAAAGAGTATTCCTTGATACACTGCAAGCGCCTAACGTGATGGCGAGCGATCGTGCAGGTATAGACTAAATGACTATTGTATTACCATAAGCCCCTTGCCGGTCAGTGTCGTACATTTGATTAGTTTTAATGCCAAACGCCAACAGAATTGATACTCCTCTGTACAAAGCATTTATATGTCTTGCAAGAGCTGTAGTGGGTGGTAACATTGGAAATGAGTTTGTGCGCATGGGGGCGGGCTTGCCATCATGTTTGGCACTTGCTATACCTCAAATCAAATTTTGACTGATGTTACTTCACCGGTATCTGAGATGTACGTCAACAAAAATTGTACTTGTTGGTTACTTTGGTGGTCAATAAAAGATAACTAGCCAAGCATTAGCGTAACTGCGTTTTTAGGAGAATTCATATTCTTGGGTATTTAAAATAGTAATTGCAGTCTTCATTTTAACATTATTTTTTTGAATGTGCTTACTCACTGCTCCGATATCATTGAATACATTGTTCAATTTGAGTAATGAGATTCTGTTAATGGGAAGACGATCTTGATGTCTGTAGATATTTGGCATACTTCTCTAAAGCTTGCCTTGCCTATATTAACACGTATGATTTCAATTTTTTCTTGCATCGACAATTTTCAAACCATTTTGTTCTAGAAAAATAATCACCATTTGAAAAGCATGTCCAATTATTATGACATCTGTGTAAATTGCATTTGCACAAGAACTAAAATCGAACAAGATTGTAGTTACTATTTAAAAAAAAACGGAGTTTTGTTCCCTACAGTCGTACGTCACTGACACAAACCCAATATCCATTGAAGCAACCACTTAACCAAAAGTATCCTATAGTTTGGCAAGTTTATCTGTAGCTACGGGGCGTCGGTAAGAGGGGAGGAAAAACATGGCGTATATCTGTCAAACGTACAAATGGCGTACGGTACCTATTTTACCAAGTAAAACTGAAATTACAAAGGTAACTGACAATACGAACACCACTGGATAATCAATATCAGTCAATTGACGAAGTGAGAGGGAAGAACATACGCACGCGCTTGCCAATAAGAAGTCACCTGGTCGATAAAAATCACCAATTATGTAATCGGAGGGTGTGGTCATTATGGTTTTCGTACAACGTTGCCAGAGCTTTAAGAATCCCATAACAAATTTGGAAAAGTGTTCTCTTTTAATATTCATAAGTTGGAAAATAATGTTAATAGAATAAATCCAACGAAACAAGCACATTATAAAATGAACGTTCAATCATATTTTTAATATTGTTAATAATAAAAAGACCCATTTATAATCATTATCACTACATAATCAGTTCTTCTATTTTTTCATAGTTAAACATGGCAATGTCGAATATTTCGACTGCATTCCTTCCACGGTTTCAGATAAACTTGCCAAAGTATACTAACAACCAAAATATGGAGTTCATTAAACGTCAATTAGCATATATACATTGACGTCCACAAATCAAAAAACCATGTTTGACGACCTACATCTTGGACACCGCTGAAGAGATTAGATTACCTACTCTCAAGGAGTATTTTTCACTATGTAATAACCAAAAGTGTGATAACCAAAAGTTCAATAAAAGAATCGCTGATAATTTTTTTCGCAAAAATCGAGATTCTGAAACCTTTCAGGAATCTACGATACTCACATGTCAAATCAAATGGTCCCTTTGGAGTCCTTTTTAAACCATCAAATCTATGTCAACTGGGTGTTGCGATCTTAAGTGATCACACTGTATATATCATCACATTCTCATAGAATGGTCACCTTAGTGCTTTTTGCAGTATCGACCTTTTTCGTTTACTTACAGCATGGTTGTCAGGACGGTAGGTTGTGTTTACTGGTTTCTAAGTCTAACACGTCGATAAGTAAATTACTTACCGACGTCTTAGCCCTACATACATTCAAGTGGACCTAAATAATTCATCACACAAAAGTAACAGAAAAAATAAGAACATTTATATTTTTTCAATGAATAGAACCGAACAGAACAATATAAAATGTAATAAATAGCATGAAAACAATTTCACCAAAATGCAATAGTATATTACCGAACAGAACAATATAAAATGTAATAAATAGCATAAAAACAATTTCACCAAAATGCAATAGTATTTTACGTAGCACGAGGCGTGAGCCGAGTTCGACAATCACACGAGTGTGACAAATCACTTTCGCACGAGTAATGTTCAGTATTTTTCCTACGATCCGTGATAATTTCACCAAATAATGTGCAATCAACATCTGACATATTGATACACAAAATGTTACAATTAAAGTCAACATAAATGATTTCAAAATTAACAATAACTATCAATAGTGACAAAAATTTAAGTCGTTCAACTATATAATATAGGTAGGTTATTACAATGATTAATTGGTTGAATAATTATAGAAATTGAATGTGAAATTATTATTGTTCATCATACTTCATACATACTTATCATGAATACCTTTCAAGATGATTACATTTTCCTACTATCGTAGCAGGTGATTTGGATTAGCTGGTACAACATAACTTCTGAAAAAGAGTACGCGGGATCGATCCTCGACCGCGCCCCAATTTTTTTAATCGAGAAAATGACAAAAATTTTACTCTTCAAATAGATCGCTTCTAATTTAGATATTACATAGGTAAATCTAATTAAAAATTATATATTTGATAGCTTGTCAGTGGTCAATCTTGATAAAAATTCATTTGACAGTTTTTTTCCGTACGCGTATGAATAAAGGCCACTTTCCATAGAACTAGACAGTGCGATATATGTCACTTTCCTATTTGATCGTAGGAAATAGTTATTTTCCTACGCGACTGCAGTTGACCCGAACGACGCGGAGCGGAGTACGGGCAAGCGGTCAAGGGCGGGAAAGACAGTTTACGAATAAGTTAGGAAAATTATTTTTTCTACGACCGTATATACAAAAAAGTATACCAACCCATTTTTCAAAAGTTATTTTATTTCAACATACATAATATACAAAACTTTAACCAAAAACTATTATTATTATTATAAATTATTATTATAAATATTATTATTAGAAACACAATTTGTTGCATTCTGTAAAATTGGCGGTCCAGTGGAGTTATTTGGTGTTAACTGGTAAGAAGATGACGTTTATGAGGATGGCATCGGTTGCAGGTCGCATAAAGATGACGATGAAGGTGACGGCAACGGTTTTAAGTCATTTGTAGATGAAATAATTTTATTTGATATATTTTTCTTATATCAAACCCGTGTGGTTTGATAGTTGTTTTGTGACACTACTTTAAAGAATGTACAGGGTTATATCAAAATATCTTCATTATTTCATATTTTCAAAAAATAAAAAATGCAACAAAAAGCTAGAAAAGATGTAGAGTTGATTTGATGGACTATTTCGTGAATATCTGTTGCAACAATAGTTATAACTTACGAAGTAAAAAACTATGTAATAGGGTCAAAATTTGCATAATTTTACTTTCAACACTAAATGCGTGCGGGAAAGTGGGTTGAAGCGCACGGTCGTAGAAAAATTATATTTTAAACTGATCGAGAAGTATAAATGTTAATTTTGACATCATGTTTATTTCGAAAAAATTCAAATTATTTTATTACAAATTTATTTCAATACGATCGCGCAAAAGCATCTCGAACGTTAAGGGTAATACCGGTCTCCAGCAAAATTGGAGTCTTCGCTATGCTCAGCCTCCAAACATTGTTGTTGACCGGTAAACAACCCTTACCGTTCTTAATACTTAATATACTATTGTTGGATTTGAGTCCATGATTTTCCAGTTTTAATCTATCTATCGACAATAACTGAACAATTCCAAATGAACAAAGTCAACTCTGTACTTATTTCGTTCAGGTCTATCTTCCAAGCTTTATGGTTCAAGAGCATTTTCCAACTTATATAATTATATAAATTGATTGAATTGGCTGTTTCTCACTGAGTGACCATTTGAAAAATTGGGATTCTTTTTCAACTATCACAATAACATCCTCGTAGACGTCTTGACCTTTATAAGTGGTTTTTATTTGTACTTTGATCGTTAAAATAACTTTTTTCACGCTATTGATTTCCACTTCGATAACTTTTCATCTGTACTACAAATTAATCAAGTAAAAAGCTGAAATGAACGTAATAGGTCCTCGAAGTTAAGTAAGCAAACTTGGCGAAATTTGTTTGAGCAATCTCGCAAATTAAAAACATGTCGATAATCGTGAATAAAGAAGAAAACAGAAATAAGGATTGACTCGGTCGTTCTGCCCGAATGAAGTGTATTTAACAAGATTAATATAACTTCATTAAACTTCGCGGGAAGTCTGTCATAATAACTGAGAAAATGATTGCATTGATTAGTTGTTGTTGGTTTCTGATGGATACTATCGCTAGTTATTCAAATACATTCACAAAATAATTTGTTTAAATCAACAAGCCGATTGATTCTGTTTGTGTTAACTTTATAACAAATTGTTACATGGCAGATTAGCACATCATGTATAGAAGTGGGCAATATAATGGATTAATTGAACATTAGTCAATGAACCGGTATGATTTTTTGAAAATACTTATGTACCTACCTAATTCATTATCCGGTCACTCGACTTGTCGATCAAAAAACAAATAATCGATAAATATACCAATCTTCTCTCTACATAATGGCCGTGTGCACCCTTCATAGTACTAAACCCGTTCAATTAAATTGGTTTAAATAGTTAAACGCCCTTAATAGAGACTTTTAGCGTCGTTTTTAGCAGTCTTTGAACGTCCACAAGTACTACAACTAACCATTGTCTTAAAAACTATAATTATATTACTGAGAGTATTATATAACGAAACTGAAAAACCAACTCAACCTTAGAAAATCCTACTATAAACTAAAATATCTGAGTTAGTAATAATCGGCAAAAACATAAAAACCAACTTTTAAACAGCGACCAAACAAATAATACGTCATAAAATGGTTATCCAAAATGGCCGACTTTGTCTCTTTTATTTGATATGGGAGATGTAGCACACGCTCCTTCCTTACTACTTTATGTTCTAAGGCACCAGCTCTCCTTAGAAGGAGTTCTTAGTAGGTACTCCACTAAGCGTCTCTTAATATTAATGGAAGCTCAAATTTATTTCCAGTTGCATAAATGTTTAACAGAATCTTAAGTTTTCTTATCTACTGATATCTAAGTCTCACATTTGTGTGCAGCTTCACCATAGTTCAATTGAACCATTTCATTGGTTGGCCGATGATTGCTGTCATTTCATTAACTGAACTCTACTTTCTTGACAGTCAACCTTAAGTAAATTCAAAATAGCTTAGTATTAATATTGATAGTGATAAGAATTGTCGGATAACTTTCTTTGTAAGGTGGGTACTTACGTATTAGGCGAATTCATAATTTTTAGATGGATCCCAATAATCGAAACCTTTTGAAGAAAGACAGTTCATTCGATGCATATAAATATCTGACATAATATGGGTATACTCCTAGGAAATCCCTGTTCCACAATTTGAAATATTCCCAGGTCTTCATGCGACGCGTCCATTCAAATTTGTAATAAATTCATTATTAAACTTATTAGAAAACTACAACAGTGCTGCAGCCAGATTAAAAAATTATGTTGGGTTAAATATTTGAGTGGTCATTACAGAAGCACTTAAATGTAAGGTAATCTAGTCAGCCATTTAAATATGAGTCAGCAGATGGTGCAACGTAATTTAAGTTAATGGGACATTTAAAGGGACACTTGACAATAAGTGTGTAAGATTATTTTGGCTTATAAGAATATAAGTATTTGATAAACTTAATAGAAAATGTTAAATGTTGAATGAAAAAATAATCATTGTGTTCAACCTCGTTTGAGTGACGCGGAAAACTAGTTCAAATAAAAGTAGTTTTCGGCTCGCAAAACTCCAAACTTGACCATTGTTATACCGTCGAACATTAAAATGGCCGTAATTGATAGAAAAGTTGAAGCCAATTCACATCAAAGGCGAGAAAAATGGAGTGTCTGTCAATTACAAAAAAAAATATTGAATGTCTCTCTCAATTTTCGCATATTTAGAACGAAACAAAAAAAAACAATTTTATGTAGGGCGTTCACATATATCAAGTGAAAAACGAGAACATTAAAAACTAATGACCTCGTCACTTTTCGCCCCATAAACGATAAATCGAGAAACCCTACTAGAGCAGTGGTGTCGAAAAAATAGTAATACATTTAGGACTGATTACTGGAAGAGAAATGAATAGTAGCAGATTCATTTAAATTGCATGAAGGTACACCAGTGAAATGACTGTTTTTTTCTGGTCAACCTCGCACTGAATTTCCGATCTAAGGTTAAGGATCACTCATTGAGGATAAGATCTGACAGATTCCGGAGGAGCTTCAGGCGCCATCTAGAAGAAACGTTTTTAGTGGATATCTCGGAAACTTTGCACTTTATAATAATAATAATAATAATAACCTTTATTGCCCAACAGATATAAATCCCTTTACAGAGCATACGAAAAAATACAATTGACATTTGCAATTGAACAAATAAATAAATAAACAAATACAAAACAATAAAATCGAATTACAATAATAGAATAAAATTACATCTATAAAGTAGAATAGATAAATTACATAATAAATTCAGAATGAGCGTTTTTCCTAATTAAACTCAGACTATTGTTACGGGTTCATAGCATTAGGAATATCAAAAATCACTCTTATTTATAAAAGCATTTAATAATAACAAAAATATTACCAAGAAATCAAAACAAAAATAAATAAGTAAAGCAACAATAATCAGAATAATTAAAATCAGCCCGCTAGTCTATAAAGACAAGACCACAGGGAAGAAGTGTATCAGCTTGGTATCAATCTAAATTATTAAATGTGGTGACCTTGACCTTCTCTTAATTTGATTAATAACCAATATGTAAAAGGCCACTTTTCTTAAGAAGGTCAACTGTCAGAGAAATCACGTTTTTTTGGGTTTTTAATGGGTGATGAATGGTCGATAACAGTTTTGGGAAAAACTATCGAAAATCTTCGGATATCTGTGCCATCCATATCCCATTTTTATTAAGGAATCTTTAATTTTTATGTCTGGGAGACATACTCAACTTTTTGAGGATTAGTGAGGGTTCTTAAATAAAATATAAACCTCATTCATATCAGGCCACATTCCACCAAAGGTTTGTACTTACATTTTACAAGTTACGTCAAATCTAATGCGATCACTAACATTATTTTAGGCCTTCTATCTTCACGCTTACTTTCATTCTTGCTTAGTGTGCATGTCACTTTATGAAATCTTGCATGATACCAAGCTTACACCTAGTCCCCTAGTCTTCATCTAAGATCTGCAGAACTCTGGATGCTGTCGGACACCACCATCAAAGTATTCAAGTAAGATCTTTCCAGTATAATATAATCAGAAATTCCACACTTTGGATCTGTGCTCTCACTCCCTGGATCCTAGAAAATACAATTATAGAAGTAATTGAAACACTTAGTGCAACTTTATTATACATATTCCTTATTTCTATAAGAACCATAATTTCAACTTAACTTAGTAGCTTAATATTAATGAATTTCATGCTCTAATTTATAACATAAACTACTCAATGTAAGCAATATTCAGATATTGTAAGGCGAATAGTACGTACTAGTCGCTCCAAGGGTGTTTGGTACCCTCTTATTGTATATGAGCTTGTTTTTGAAGATTTTCTGAAATGAGAAATTGTTTAATAAACTCCAATTTTAATAAGAAATAGAATATATATTTTTGTTACCTGTCTTGTTCACTATAAATAAACTGGACACCGGGTGCAGGTAACACTATCAACAAACAAGTCACACGAACTACATAAATGATTAAAATTACAACACATAACATTCACTGGCGAGTTAAATGAAATGTTAGTTCTAGATCATTCACAATAAAAAAGTGAATGTTGTCTAGTATTGTAATTAGGCACATTAAAACTGAACTTACTTAGAATCTCTGGACACATAATTACACCGTGAAAAATCTTATACAAAAGAGACAAGGATGACAGAACTCTACGACAAACTAGACTTTCAAAATTAAATTTATCTAAGAGAGATTGATAATTAACTCCTCTTGATGGATAAGATCCGCACATTTTAAAAACTAAATATTTTAAAAATTTCTTCTGCACAGATTCTGCCCTGGTTATGTGATTTTTATAGAACGGCTACCAAATAATTGAACAGTATTCCAATTTGGAACGAATAAAAGAGTAGTAGAGTGTTTAGGACAAACTCATCCAAAATATTGTTGTAGAGAATAAGACAACGAATATTTTCTTTCCCATATCCTTTTCTATAATTTTTATATAAGCGTATCTCGTCTTCAACAAGGAGTCGGTAGATTTTGACAATTTTGACCGCATATGGTAACGAAGATAAAACATCAATTGTAATCGGATTTTCGCCGTCTCCAAAACTCCAAAACGATCGAAGATTGGATTAAATTTTAAATTTCAATTTGTTTCATGTTTTTTTCTGAAAATAAATTTCTGAGAAATATCACCCATCCGTAAATATACTTAACTCTGATACCCCCAGATATCAATCAAAACTTGCTTCCCATATCATCAGTGCTCTAAAATTGTTAATTGAATGTTTATTATCTGATATAAAACTTTGCTTGTAGACAATATTTATCATTTATTCCTCAATACGTCAACTGTTACATTAGTTTGAATTTATTTTACGTACTTCTTACACATTCTGATCAACTAATTACCTTTGTAACTACACCACTGTTCGCATAAAAAGTTTATAGCATTAGGTCTATATTTCGCGTTCTTGCTCGAGGGTGAGCAAGTTTTGATTTCTCATAAATTGGCAGTGCGTTAAAAAACAATTACTGAGCGGAAACCGGATACTGGCAAACGGAAACGATCACTGGGTCGGTTATTGGTTCTTGATCAAGATTTCATTTTTAGAAATGGCTTACGAAGTGATAATAAGGATGTGAAAAAAGTTCACTTATATTATGGATAATGGAGTGAAATGTTTACAAAATTGATTTTTATATCAAAAATACTTCACGACCATCATAAGTTTTATTGTTATGTATGTGACATTCACTGGGACCTTTTGTGTCCCCTTTCCACTACTCAGTTCTTGAGGGAGGTCTCAGAGAATAGTAGCTCCTGTAGGCCTATTTCTAGGAAGAATTCCATGATATTTGCAGGATTTAACTTAGGTAAGTTTCCCTTCTTTATCCAGTATTCTCCTAGCTGTTGTGCCCTAGGATTCTGAATTTGGGGATAAAAGTTTGTTAGATGCCTATACAGGGGCAGTATCCCGTTAGGATCCCTGATAAAAATATCAGTGCGGTGCTACTTTGAGTTGATCTCAACAGGTTGAAGTCATCCAGAAGTATATTTGATTGTCTAAGACCTACTAGAACTGTAATCCGGAACCCACAATTTGGATACTATATTGTTCTCTCCTAGTTCATTGAGTTTGCCTAGGCATTCCTATACCATTTTGGATCTGATTACACAAGAGCTCATAGCTTCAATGTTTGCTTGACTATCCGACATTATAATAATCCTCTGCCTTCTATATCTTCTGTCAATATTGAACTGGGAACACTTTCTCATGGCGTGAATTTCCTCTTCGAAGATACTCCCAAGCTTTCGGAATGTACGGTCCCTGGCCCATATACTCCTCTCCCAGTTCCTTCCATTGCTTTTGAGCCATCTGTGAACTATTGAATGGCATTTTTTCCAAGTTTCACAATGGTATGTTTATATCAATAATAATAATGTTTATTGTTCTCCAATACAAATCAAATGTATAATGACGGAAGTACAATCCTGTATAATTTTAAAATAGCCAGCTATTGCTGTAAATAAAAATGCAATAATATACAAATAGATACATAGCCGAAAAAAAGTCCATAAAAAATAGTCTTAATTCGAGGAAACTTGAAATTTAATGAAATGGTACCTTTTTTCAAAGTTAGATGCAACAAAAAAGTAGATTGGATATAAAATTTCATATTTTTTTAGGCGATATTAATTTGAATATTACAGATAATGGAAATGATACTGTCTTTGAATATCTTAACACACTTTATGAATTTAATTTTGAATCAATGATTAATAAACACACCAGAATACAGGGAATCTCTAAAAGTTGTCTAGACCATATTTTTTTCAAATGTAAATCCGAAGCTATCAAACGGAATACTGTAGCTGCAATTATTGAAACAAGTGTGACTGACCATAGAGCGACATTTTTAAGTGTGCCATTTAAATTGATATGTTTGAAGAATAATGATCTTATTAAAAAACAAATAAATTTTAAAGAGCTTAGAAAAAACTTGAAAAATAATAGTTGGGAAAAATTTTATAACTCGAAAAATGTAAATGAAAAGTGCGATATCTTAACGAAAACCCTAAATCTATTTATACAAAAAAATACCAAATTATTAAAAATAAAGAAATGTGAGCAAAAAAGACAAAAATGGATTACAAACGGCTTGGTGAAGTCCGTAAATAAAAAAAATAACTTGTACAGAGAATACTTGAAACACACAGATAATCCAGAAAAAATAAATGCTTACTTTAGCTACAGAGACCATTTAAAAAAAATAATAAAATCTGCAAAAAGGGATTATTTTAGGAACGAAATTAAAAAAAATAGTAATTGTCCAAAAAATCTTTGGCATATTGTAAACAAGTTAAAACAGAAAGATAATAATAATAAAAATGTCGAGGAGGTACTTACTCAAAATGGTTTATGTACCACGGACAACAAAAGCATTGCCAATCGATTTGTCCAACATTTCACTGATGTAGGAGAGACTTACGCTAATAAAATTATTAAACCCCTAACTCCTTCGCCAAAAAATAAATCTATTTTACAATCCTTCTATTTATCCCAGGTTACTGTCGAAGAGATCAACGAAATTATAGATGGCTTAAAAAATAAAAAAGCACCAGGAATAGATGGACTAACAACGGAAATAGTAAAAAATATAAAACATGAAATTATTCTTCCTTTAGTTAGCCTCATAAATTTTATTTTTGAAACTGGAGAATGCCCAAATCATTTTAAAGTCGCTATTATATTACCCATCTACAAAAAAGGTAATAAGAATAATGTGTCCAACTATAGACCAATCTCATTATTAACTACTTTTACTAAAATTTTCGAGAAGGCTTTGAAAATACGTTTAAATACTTTTTTTAATAAACATAAATTAATATCAACTTGCCAATATGGTTTCCAAGAAGACTTATCTACAAATGATGCAATTGCCAAACTAACTAAAACCATCTACAAACTCGTTGATGATAAAAAACCAACAGCCTGTGTATTCCTGGATCTCGCAAAGGCATTTGACACTGTTTCTCACAAACAGTTGATTGATGCTTTGGGAGACTCCGGAGTACGAGGAACATCACTTGATCTGATGATTAGTTACCTAAATAATAGACAACAAATAGTGAAAGTAAATGATGTCTTCAGTGAATATAAAACACTTAATTACGGAGTACCACAAGGCACTGTCTTGGGTCCTTTATTGTTTAGTGTTTACATTAACGGCCTTTTTAGTATTAAAAGTGAAGGTAACATAATTGGCTTCGCTGATGACACCGCCATTATTTACACAGCTGAAAATTGGGAGGATTTAAAAACAAATACAGAAAAAGACCTACGTAAAATTATTGACTGGTTTAACCATAAAAAATTAACTGTTAACTTTGAGAAAACACATTTTGTTCCCTTTTGTAGTTATAGATCTTCTTTACCGTATTACAAAGAAATACGAGTACAAAACGATGACAACGCAATTATCAAGTCAGTGAACGAAATCAAATATTTAGGCATAAAACTAGATTCACACCTCAAGTGGAGGGCACATGTTGAAGATATTGCTAGATGTTTAAGACATCTCCTTGCAAAATTTAGATATCTTAAAACATGTTTAGATATTCCTCATTTGAAAATAATTTACTATTCACTTGTACAGTCGAGACTAAACTATGGTATACTCGGATGGGGCGGAATTCTTCAAATTCACCTGAAAAAGATTGATGTTCTACAAAAAAAGATCTTAAAAATTATTTTAAATAAAAAATGGACTTACCCTTCAGATTCCCTGTTTAACGAAAGTAAAATTATGGATATTAGACAGTTATATACATACTCTGTCTTAATATTTATCTACAAAAACCGCAATATCCTAAGAAGCATTGAACACAACTATTCTACCCGATATAAAACAAATAATCATGTAACTACAGAGACTAGTAAAAAATCTGTGGGCCAAAGATATGTTACATATCTGTGTGGAAGAATATATAACTCTTTACCAAATATGTATAAGGTTTATTTAACAACCATAAATTCAACTGCGCTGATAAAAAATATTCTTAAAAAGTATCTATTGAATTGTGATAGGAGAGATATACATGATCTAATTGAAAATAAAACAATTTCAAGTTAAACGTAATCTACCATTTTTACCACTATTTAAATTAGATCGATATTTTATGTGTTCACATTATTTTCTTTTTTTCTTTTTATTATTAAATGGTCTTATTGGTTAAATTTACTATTACTAAAATATGTTATAAAAAATATGTTATATGTCATATGATATTTAAGAGGTTCTATTGTCTTTTTGTCTATTGTCTATTGTCTATTTTGTCTATTTTTGTCTATTTTTCTTTTTAATATGTATTATATTTTGTTGAAAGATATAAAATTAATATTTAGTCATAAGCTCGTGCACGACCACATCTGGTTTTAGCGAGCATGTACGACAAATGTTAGTTTGTTCTTTCTAAAATAGTGTTTTGAATAAAGATTAATACAGGAGACAAAATCGGTGACTTCATTAAGGATTCGAAACTCTAAGGGCTGGTTTTACAATAGAGATTTATACTAGGTATAGTTATTCTGGGAATAAAGTTATACCAGAATTTATTCCTAGTTTAAAACTAGTTGGTTTTACGATGATTTTTTACACCGGTATAGCAATTCTTGGAGTAAGAATTGCTATAACGGTGTAAAAAAGCATCGTAAAACCAACTAGTTTTATTCTAGGTATACATTCTGGTATAACTTTATTCCCAGAATAACTATACCTAGTATAAATCTGTCTTGTAAAACCGGCCCTAAATGTATTATACAGTTGTACATAGGACAAGCTAGTGATACATGTTTCAACGTTTCTGTTAGATTACAGATTACAGATTACAGATTACAGATTACAGATCACAGATTACAGATTACAGATTACAGATTACAGATTACAGATTACAGATCACAGATTACAGATTACAGATTACAGATTACAGATAACAGATAACAGATAACAGATAACAGATAACAGATAACAGATAACAGATAACAGATTACAGATTACAGATTACAGATTACAGATTACAGACTACAGACTACAGATTACAGATTACAGATTACAGATTACAGATTACAGATTACAGATTACAGATTACAGATTACAGATTACAGATTACAGATTACAGATTACAGATTACAGATTACAGATTACAGATCACAGATTACAGATTACAGATTACAGATTACAGATTACCGATAGTGCACAGTTTTTCCTGATTAATTTTGCAAGAATGTAATATTTAAAAGAAAGTCTGGTTTGTACCACAATTCCAATAAATTTCATTGGATATTTCAAATGCAAATACATTTGAGTACCTCTCATGGTTAATTTCATGATAATTTCATTACATCATCGTTATACAGTCTCTCTCTTCACTTGGGCAGTAGGTTATCTGATTCTTTTTTGAGTGAAGATATAGGTTGTTCCAGGTTTCCTTTCGATAAACAATGTCCCAACCTGAGATATCCAGTTGTATCGTGAATTTATTTAGAACTGCTCCAATCTAATAAAACATTTTTGCATATCTGTCATCTCCTATCGGAAGTAAGTGTTGCAGCCATGATAAAGTTAGTTTGAAATCGATATCAGCCATTTTAGAAATATAAGGTTCAAGTCTGATCATATATTATCGGGTGTGTGTTACGGAAGGAGTGACAACCTTACGAGGAATTGTACTTGGTACTTGGGATCTTTTCAAAACATCGAAATATCGAATGGACAGACAGGACAGCAGTACATAAATGTGTTCAGTTCACAACTATTGAACTATAAAGCTCAATTCTTGACTCGCATGAATCCATCTTAGATTTACTCACAATGTCAGTGACAGCACCAATAGCCTGTTTGATCTGGTAATGGTTTTTGGATTCCATTTTCTCTTGTTGTTCAATTCCGCATCGAATCTCTTTGAGAACTTATACGTTTTCATCATACCATCTTGTAACATATCCCAGGTTTTCTTGTTTCAAAAAAGTGAGCTGATGGCTTTTTTCAAAAAATTCTTCTCTACTTACTCTCTATCTTATTCTTTCCGCAATACTTCCAACCACCACATGTAGTCGTATGTAATGCATATCCAGGCTAGTCTTTGAATTTTGGAGAGGTTCTCTCTCGTCGTCAATATGTTAGTTCTAATACTCCACGCAATAGCTCCATAAATGGTTTTATTACGGCAATGTACATCAAGCTCAGGATTTTTTGTCTACAACCATCATTTTTCCTACTAGGCTCCTTCTTACCATTAGTGCCTTCTTTGCTTTACATATAATCTTCTTCTCGTGTTAGTTCCTCAAGAGTTTTGAGGTTAAGGTTTATTTTCACAGTGAAGACTATTGAGAAGGTGGGGTTGATGTTCAGTCCCACTTGTCCGCAACAGCTATTAGTATAGTTCAAATCCTTTTGAACGAAACAAAACAACGGATGTTATCTTATTTTTCTCCTGGCCGTCATGACAATGTCGTTGGCATATCCTTGAAAGGATATCCCAAGTTCAGTCAAACAGCACAGGAACTCGTCATCCGTTAGAATCTAAATGAATGGGGATGCTACTCATTCCTGAAGACAACCCTAGGCGTGTAGAGGGAGGCAAAATATTTACTCATCCTAGTCTCTGCTGCTCGAGTGGTGAGCAATTTGGACATCCAATTGGATGCTGTGATGTCTACAGTAAGTATCTTCTTTATTGTTATTGGAATGCCACTTTTTTCAATTCAGCGCTAGTTAACACTGGTTTTGTAATTTTTTTCAATAATCGTTCAAATAGGCTTTCAAACAGGTAAATAAGTTAATTACATAATACACCCCTACCGGAATTCCAATAAATACTCCGGACGATCGTGAAAATAGTTTCTCTCTTTGGGGCGATGCGATGCAGAGTGCACAAACGGAACATTGCCAGCAATAAATAAAGCTTACGGGTGTACGTGTCTTACATTTTTATCTCTTTATTTCCTATGATCCATAAAAGCCTTCTAATAAATATTGAATATATGTAACTATCTGCAATGAATTGACTTTTTCCCGGTCAGTAGAGATATTTCACCAGACCGGTCAATGAGAATTTATTGGGATTGCAAGAATTTCATAGCAAATATTTTACTTGAAGTAAATTCTCATCCCATCAGAAACTTTGCATTTAAAAAAATAATATGGAAGCATACATCCAAGAACTTTCACCACAGTTAGGTTCAAAATTACCGTGAGTTTTGTTGTGACACATTTATATAAATGGCGTACTTCCGGTTTACCCGCTAGAAAAATGGCGTATTTTCAGAATAAAGCAGATGTAATTTTTTGAATGGGACACCCTGTATATTTAGCAATTTATTGGAAGACGCATATTTTTACTTCATAACGGTACTTTGAAGTTTAAAATCGGTGCACAGAAAGCGAAGTTAGATGACTTTAACTAGGATACTGTTTAATGATTTAGGGCCATTCGCACCGGTTACACTTAAACGTTAAGGGCCATTCGCACCGGTTACACTTAAACGTTAAGTGTCACTCAAATCCACTAAGTGTCACTTAGTCGTTCGCACCGTATTTAAAGGCACCCTTAACGCGACGCTAAGGATACCTTAACCAAGCTCGGAATATCCACGGCTTAAAGTTCCACTTAACCTCGAAATACTAATTTTGAAGTTGATTTATGACAGTTTAGATTTAAGTAAATAAATTGTGCTTTGATAGATGGTAGAGCTTCGTATTTGTAATTTGTCTTATCGGAATGGAAATGTTAGAAGATGATGACGATTTAGAAATAATTGATAGGTATAATTGAATACGTCAGTTATATATAATGAAAGATTCTTTTAATACATTCGATCCTTAGACATTTTTTCTTAGATTTAGAATAACGAAGGAAACTGCTCTCAATTTTCTTGAATACATTGAAATTGTTCTATGACATTTTTATACTTGCTAATAATATCCAATAATAATGATTTTTCACGTGTTGTGAAATTTGTTCCACGCGATCGTTTTTCTCCGCTCATATTTAAACTACTAAAATGACTCTGAAGAAAAAATACTTATCAAAACGTCAAAACCTAAGATAACACCAACTAATATTAAACGCATAGATCAAACTGGATCAAACGACTGCCGTTAATTGGTTAATTCCTGACAAGATCTTCTTTTTAAAAAAAATATTTTAAGAATTGCGGTGTTGTCACATGGAACCTTCTACTTAGTTAAGGGAGGTACGGCGCGAACGAAGTTCCACTTAAATTATAAGTGTCACTTAGCTAAGTATGACTTTTTAGGATAATCGGTGCGAATGGCCCTAAGTGTCACTCAAATCCACTAAGTGTCACTTAGTCGTTCGCACCGTATTTAAAGGCACCCTTAACGCGACGTTGAGGATACCTTAACTAAGCTCGGAATATCCACGGCTTAAAGTTCCACTTAACCTCGAAATACTAATTTTTAAGTTGATTTATGACAGTTTATATTTGAGTTTAATTGTGCTATGATAGATGGTAGATCTTTGTATTTGTAATTTGTCTTATCGAAATGGAAATGTTAGAAGGTGATGACGATTTAGAAATAATTGATAAGTATAATTGAATACGGTAGTTATATACAGTGTGTCGCATTTAAGATGAAGACACTCCCATATTTTCGCTGTTTGAAGAATTACAGATTCGGATTTTTGTAGAGTCATACAGGTTGATGGGGCACATTTCTTGAAATAGTCAACCGAAATCTGAACTTTAAGCTCAATCTACTACGATTTCACAAACAGGACCGGTTCTTGATATTTTGCTTCGCGTTAGAGATATCAAAAAATATGATGAAAAAAAGTTGTTCAGAATATTATGTTAACCCCACATACCAAATTTTATCACAAAATTCGCATTTTTAATATTTGCATTTTCTGGTCTAAGTATACAAAATTATTATTTATTTTGATAATTATTGTGCCGTGGAAATTAAAATATTGACATGGTGTCATGTATTCAAATATTTTAGTAAAGTAAACAGCACTTTCAAAGGAATATTGATCAAATTGAACAATATCTTGTAATAATAAATGTGGGTGGGCAAAAAAATTGAAAAATTAAAAATGCGAATTTTGTGATGAATTTCGGTATGTGCAGTTGAAATGATATTCTAAACAACTTTTTCGAATATTTTTTTTCGATATTTTTCACGCGAAGCAAAATATCGAAAAGTGACCCCGTTTGTGAAATCGTAGTAGGCTGAGATTAAAGTTCAAATATCAGTTGATTAACTTAGAAGATGTGGCCCACCATAACATGTATGACTCTGCAAAAATTCAAATCTGTAATCTTTCAAACAGCGGAAATATGGGGGTGTCTTCATCTTAAATGCGACACACTGTATAATGAAACGATTGAATGAGTTTGAACAAAAACAAATACATTTCACATTATTTGACATAACTAGTTTTGGAGAATAACAGAAATGAAATGGTGACTTGCATAAAGTTTCTAGAACTACTTGCCACCGATGCGTTGAGAATACAGCTAACTTTATTTTAAATTTCTATATTCACGCACCAGGGGTGTATACATTGTTTCAATAAAGAAATGTGGATGTTAGCAATGATAAAAAACCTGCAAAAATCTTATGATTTGAATGGTAGACATTAACTGTGATTTTTGTTATCAAAAACCACTCTTTGTTGGCCACACTGAGATCAAACTGAAGATGTTTACATGGTAATTCCAACTGAGAACCATACTATACCCATGTGGAACGTATCAGAATGCCGCATGATAACGTAGAATCAATAGGAAATATTTGCAGAAGAGCATTTAAGATTTTATCCCCCTAAAAACGACGTGAAAACACGAAGGTTGCTCGATAATTGCAATGATAAGAATTGTATTTAAAAAATCTTAATCACGAAAAGAAGCGCTGCTAATGTAATCTAGCAATATTTGAAAATTAGTACTGGAAAAAGTGGAAATAAAATATGTAAGCAGCTGTTTCTTCTATAACTCAACAATAGTATATTATGCAACGATCATGTAATAACCATCATTACATGAGAGTTGCATACACTATTTTTTCTACGAAGAACTTTGATTTAAAAAAAAATATTGAACCGTAACTCGAAACCGGAATGTACAAATCGAAAAAAACCTTATGCGGCGCCTTTACCCACTGCGCTACGGAAGCACATGGTTGGGCTTATAGCATAAAGCGTATTGGAAATTCGCAGAGACTAGAGGTAGAAGTTTGCTTAATGTGTGTTGTTCATTCCGGATTCTCACTTTTCAAATATAAAATTCAACAAATGGAGAAATATTTCAACATAGTTCATCATCAAGTGAAGGCGATATTCTTCTTGATGTTATCAATAATCTTATAAGTCCAGAAGCCCTACATGATAATATTAAGAACGAAAACTTTGTGGAAGAGGTTCCTCAATACAATAATGATGAGTTATCTTCAATTGTCAATTTAGTTAGGTTAGTTCAGTTCTATAGACCATGCGGGATGTTCGGGTTTTTTCAAACTTGGTTCAATTTTAAACAGTCCGAAAATAGTTTTTAGGACTGAATAAAGTACGCAACTAGTTGTCAAACCTACTTGAGTATTTGGAAATCTAGATTTCTATTGGTCAATCTTTCAGCTTCATAATGAGAACCAGTGTTATAATGAGTATCATTATGAAACTGAAAATTGGCATTAACAATTTATAGTATAGGAGTAGAAAAATTGTATTACATACAAATATATAATAATTATTGTACCCACTGTAAGTACCCACTTCTAATTAATCTGAAATGCAGCAATGCATCTACTGCTCTCTATTGCTTATATTCCAAAGCTAATTAAAATCAATAGTCTCTTTTACTGTTGCCTGGAAAATCAAAAGAATGAGTCCGCCTAATATCAAATAGATGGCGTCATATCTATTATAATAAAAACATTCTGGTAGAAATATCATTATTCAACCAACTATGAATGGGCACAGAATAGACCAGCTTCTGTGGTATGGGCACAGAGTACACCATCTAACAAGAGACGAAAGCTTTGTCGGTTCCTCTGAAGTCGGACTTACACGATATTGAGCGGAAATACGTCGAGGCATTGACATATAAACTACTTGATACACTGAGAAAAGTAACACTACACTAAGAAAAAAGTAGTGTTGATGAACATCTCTCCCAATTAGGTCTATAGAATATTTTTTTAACTACTAACATGAGAACACCTTATTATTCATCTCATGTGTGTAATGAGAAGTGGCTCATATACAACCTAATCTTAAAATAATACACGGTGACCTGAGGGGAATGAACGGAAGTGTCGACTTGACATTAGTATTTTGCCATTTTATTAAAGTAGCAACTATAGTTTGAACTTTAAAGTATGTTTCATAACTTCAAATTTATTTTCTTTCCATACCACATCTGTTAATATCATGTTGTAGTACCATACCTTTGAGTAATTTTTGGATTACAACTTACCGTTTTGCAGTTGTAAATGTTTCATTAAGGTAACTATTTTTATTTTTATTTTATTACATCACTCTATCTTATCAATATTGTTAACATATCATAATTTATAATCACTTGTATTTTCATATCTTTTTCAAGGCAAAAAACTTTTTAGCATTTTTGATATTTAAAATGTAATTTGAGTTATCTTGTATTCTCAATTTGAATTTATTAACTATGCACTTTGTATAACATTACTTAGTAGTATTCTGTATGAGATTTAACATGTCTTCGATAAGATCTTATTTTTCTGGATTGTACCTGTTATCTTTCTTTTTATAGCCTGATGATGGTAATGATTTACCGAAACTAGTAGCAAGTTATTTGTCCTTCTTTGTTCGGACAATATTAAAAGATTGTGGTTTGGACTTCGTGTTTTATTGAACCTCTTTTATTAATATTATTGTTTGCACGATATGTAATTAATTTAATATAAAATTAGCATTAGCACAATCAAAGATTTCTTGCTCTGCATTATTACTGATCTTATAAATAATAAAGAAGGGAAAGGAAACATTTCCTGTGGTTTCTGCAATCTTCATAAAAATAACATTAGAAGCTGTATCTGAATTTCACCCATTTTAAAGGACCACAACGGCTACAGCCGGCTTTTCATGCGATTTGTTCCATATATTATACAATATAAAATAGATTTTATCATAGCATGGGTGGGTTTGCGATAGCTGTTTTTAGGTAGTTTAAACAACATTTTTGACTTTAATTTTCCACTACTTCCTTTAGCGACAAAGGAAAAACAAGTGCAAGTCGGTGCTGTTGGACAGAAGAAACTAAGCTGTATGATACAAAGGCTGCTTAAAAAGTGAACGTATAGTACCTAATGAAATGTAAGAAATTCTCTTAAAATTAATAAGACCTCATGACAAGTCGTATGAGATAATGAAATAGGAAAAAATTCATGTTATTCAAATATATTTATTAAACTGTTATTTAGTGACCGTACGCATCATAAGGGGGTACCATATATTTATCCAAAACTTCACTAACTTCTAAGTGCTGTCTTAGGTGTTGCCTAACTTCTAAAGTGCTATTTATATTCAAATATTCCAAATTTTCTGGGGTGGATCGTGGCCAAATTACGTTGGATAGTAAAGGATCTTCATTTGGAGTGGGGTTACTGAAAAAATTTCATTTCCAATTTCAGATTTCTCAAATTCTCAAAGTAGGTTAAATATTTTTGTTCAAACTTACAAGTATTTTACGAAATTTGTCCAAAGCCTAACGGTTCTCTTTAGAGCTAATTGATCGTCTTCGGGAAATTTACTAAGATCATCATTGTTGGAAAATACCCAATAATAATGCAGTTCTTCCATGTGGGCTACTCTTTCAGCACCTACATTTTTAAAATTTTAACAATAATATTGATATCCAATTTCCCATTAATAGGCTGGATTTTCTTATTATTATTATATATTATACAGCGTTGCTGAAAAGTCTCGCACCGAGGGATTATCTTTGAAACGGATAAAGGGAAAGTTATGAAATTCTGGAACGATGAATGAGACTTTCCATTCTGCATCTTTTAGGGCAAATGTCAAATGTTTTTGACGTCAGCGGTTAGCGTACAGCCGCCATCTTGAATTTTTTCAAATGACGACCCAGGTCGTGTGACCCATAAAAAGAAGCTAATTTTTTTCTCTTTCCAGAAATAATCCCAATGTTTAACTTGACTCGGATATTATGATAGAAATTCAACAAAAATAGCGTGTTTCAGAAATTTATAAACTAAACAATTATTTAAGTTGCAAATACTTCATTACAATAAGTGCTCAAAATGCTGGTCATTTGTTTGTTGATCATTTGAGGAGTAATTCCTTGCATTTCGAGACGTATGCGATCCTTTAAATTGTTTAAGTTAGTTGGTTTGTTTACATAAACGTGGTCTTTCAGGTAGCCCCAGAGAAAAAAGTCGAGTGGTGTCAAGTCGGGTGATCTTGCCGGCCACTCAATTGCACCTCTTCGACCAATCCATCTCTGAGGGAAAATTGTATTTAAATATTGCCTAACGTCTCTTTGATAATGTGGTGGTGCGCCATTTTGTTGAAAGTATACGTTCATATTAAGAAATAATCGATTCATTCCAGTATAATTTCATTTTGGAGTAAGTCAAGATATTTAGCAACAATAAAAAAAAGGCCGATCAAATGGCTTTTCACCAAACCCGCCCACATATTTTCTTTTTGTGGACGCTGTGTATAAACCTCCTCCATCCAGTGCGGATTACAATCTGACCAGTACCGACAATTATGTCTGTTAACAGAACCGTTCAAGCAAAATGTGGCTTCATCACTGAATACCAAAAAATCTAATAAATTGTTTTGCATCCTTATTTTCACTGTAACTATTTCACAAAATTGTAATCGCCTATCAAAATCATCCTCGCCCAATTGTTGAAGATTTTGAACTTTATAAGGATGAAAGTTATTTTTATGCAGAATAGATCTATAGACCTATAGACTGTCAAGAAATACCGAAATACTTTTCGGTCAACCAGACTTAGGAATATCTTTTACACTACCAGTTTCATTAAATTCATTCACTAGTCTCGTCACTATAGATCTACTTATAGGAGGGCATTTAGAATTTAAATCGTTAAAAAGATGGGTTACTTCGACATGGGTTTGTTTTGCGATCACCATATCCAACTAACATTAAGATTTGGATGCATTGTTTTTCTGATAAATGTGCCAATATTCTTAATTTACTTTTAAATTTCGTGCTAATTTGAAATTAGTATCAGTTTTGACAATTTGTACATAAATAATGAACTAATTATATGGTTGACGTTTTTAATGCCTACTATGGTTTTTTGTTTTATTTCAAAAACCTACAAGTCCAAATAATCAGTAGGTACGGTACAGGGTTATTCATTATAAATTACCCACCCCCTATCATCGTTATTATTACTTTTAGAAAAAAAAGTCTTAGATAAAAGTTGTTTGGTTACAGCTGAATTTTCTTAATATTTTATCAAAAGTTCAGTAGCGTGGGTATTTAAGGGGATACAAAAAGTAATAGTTATTTTTTAAATGGTACACCCTGTA
>CAJUYH010002313.1:92268-113302 GCA_910591685.1 Galerucella tenella | reverse complement strand
CTTAGATTTCCTTATGGAGATTCCCATGTTAAAATCGCGAAAATGGTTCCGAAGCCCCATAGCCTATTTACTCACGAGGCATGAGCCGAGTGCGACAATCATACGAGTGTGAAAAATCACTTTCGCACGATTAATCTACAGTATTTTTCCTACGATCACGTGATAATTTCACCAAATAATGTGTAATCAACATCTGACATATTAATACACAAAATGTTACAATTAAAGTCAACAGAATTGATTTCAAAAAGTTACAATAACTATCATTAGTGACAAATATTCAAGTAGTTTAACTGTATAATATAGGTTCGTTATTACAATAATTATCAATGGGCTGGATAATTATAGAAATTGCAAGTGAAATTATTATTGTTCATCATACTTCATACATACTTATCATGAATACCTTTCAAGATGATTACATTTTCCTACTATTATAACAGGTGATTCGTTGGTATAACATCGGACTTCTGACGAAGAGTACGCGGGTTCGATCCTCGACCGCGCCCTAAATTTTTTTTAATCAAGAGAATGACAAATTTTTCAATTTTCAAATAGATCGCTTCAAATTTATATACAACATAGGTAAATCTAATTGAAAATTATATATCTGACAGCTTGCCAGTGATCAATCTTGATAAAAATTCATTTGAAAGCTTTTTTATCCGTACACGTACGCGTATGAATAGAGGCCACTTTTCATAGAACTAGACAGTGCGATATATGTCACTTTCCTATGTGATCGTAGGAAAAATCATTTTTTTATATCAAAATATCCCAATATTTTCACGTTAATATGGCTTTTTAATAATAAAAAAGAAATGTTAGTTTTAAACAAAGGGGGGTCAAACAAATCGGTTTATTTGTCTATAAATAACTCTTCTCTCGGTGCGGGTTGATAGGCTGATAGGTTGATATTCTATTTTCAGGTATGTCACGGTAGCACGTCACGCAGCAGACACAACAATACTTCACATTATAATTGTTCACTGATTTGTTGTAAATGAACTAATTATAGTACGATCATATATTTTTGTAAAATTTATTTGAAATTGGTAAATCCTGTATATCTCATTATAAATTGCCCATAAATTCAAAGGTATCTGTTACGGCTCTATTTTGTTAACCATTCCTTTTTCAAGTGATTTGAGCATTGGGAGTAAAAATTGAGCTCACATAAATTTGGGCCTCGAAAAAAAAGTTGGGGTATGAAATGAAATATCTTCAATATAATATATCCATGTAGTTATTAGATCAATGATTTTCAGGCATAGTCCACCAATAGTACACTCGTATTTTTTGTGCTCCATATATTTCTGTTTCATAAACTATTTATGAAATTATGATAAGTTCTCGAAAAATACTTACACACACCAGCATGCATGAACAATCATTTTCTCACGGGCCATGGGAAAATAGGTTATCAGAAATATCTCGTTTGCAACAGATAATCCTAAACTATCTTGACATTTGAAATGGACATACTAAATTCAAATTGAGAATGATCAAGCATGGCAATTGAAACTGTTGTTAGTGCGGAACATGAGCATTCTGCTTATTTTCGGTTGGTACATGAAATAATAAATAACAGCTAACATATCTCGTGGAGATTATATTATTTATGTGTACCTTTTAACCAAGTTTGCAGTCGTCGGTAATTCCATATGAATGTTGCTAAAATAATATAATACGCCTCATAACTTGAGATTTCACATTCGTGCACGTATACAGCTTACATAAAACACTCTTAAACACGTGATAGGTGAACGTGACCCATGAAGAACAATATATATGTCTTTAACACAATTTTATCTTATAGGATAAATAATAAATCAGGAGGAAAAAAACCATGATAATTTAACGATTCTGGTGAAACTACATGAGGCACACCATAATACATAAAATTTGAATGTGAAATAACATAACATTAGCATTCTTTAACTGCGTCAAGCAGCAATATCATGATGGACCCAATGAAAAATGGATGAGAGAACTGATTCGAAAAATATTCATACGCATCGAGTATTTTGGCTTCTCCGAATGGAATTTATCATTGCAATAGTACACATCAATTGCAGTTGAGACTCAACAATATCATCAAATACTTCAATCACCTAATAATGGCTCACGAAAAAATCTATTCATGCATTTAACAACAATTCCAACCAAATTCTTCATAAATACAACGCTTTGCCCTACAAATGAGATCACATCATGTTTGCCTAACAACTACAACCAACCTCTTGACAACCCGTTAATATTTGTCCAATCACCCAATTTCATACTTTGGGACTTCGGTTCACTGCCACCAATTATTAAGTATTTCCCTAGACTCACTACTTGACATATCCATATTTCCCCTTTTATAATAAGAAACCCACCTTTGTTGGCTACTAGGTAGAATCACAAATATTAGTGTAGCGGCTGTTTCCAAAACACTGGTTTCAGGAGGTTTTCTGCCTTCGACGTAGTCTGTTCTTCCATAAAAGCCAGTTCGGCATTCAAATAGCGCAAAACTCTAAACTGCATAATATGTAACCATGAAATTTACGAGTAGGATGAAAATGTGATTATTGTGGTGATTAATCAATGGCTCCCAACGAAACAAGAAAACAAAATATTGAACATGAATGGTGTATTTGAAGCTTGGAATTTGCTTATCACTGTTAGCATGTACAACAAAACTTCAGGAGCACTAGAGACTCGTAGGAGACTGATAAGATTGAAATAAAAGCTCTCAATTGTCTACTTCATTCAGCAGGATTGTATCGTGCCAACCGACTTAATATGACAAAGCTACTCGACCTCGATTGTATTGAAAAATGTAGGAGAGCCATGAGTGATAGACGATTTTTTTTTGGTTTAATGCCATATATTTGACGATAAACAAACAAGAAACGAAATACTGTCAACTGATTGCAGTGAAGGCGAGAGATATTATCGACCAAGGAATAGAACCCGTATATCAAAATATTTTTTCATAAAATGTGTGAATCATCTATGTTTCGAACATTTTAGTGTTATTTGTAGTTTCTGTCTATAATTTCACTAGATACACTGTTTCAAATTTTCTCCACGCCTAATTAACATTCCTTGTATCCAAAAGTTACATAAGCGCCTAATCTTCGTCTACGCCTGCTGAAAGGGGAATAGGCTTTCATGTTATCAACAAGTAACTGAAACTTTTACCTGTATCAATTGTTCATAAAATTTTCGTGAGCAGCATTTGTAAGTGGAGAATATATCAGGTTCATTCTACGTGATGCCTTTCATCAGATGGTTTTCTACTTGGATTTTTGTCAAAGATTATTTCAATGCTCTACTTCATGGTGTATAATTAAAATGTTACTTCGTTTAAAATATTATTTTTTTATAAATTATTGAGAGATGTAGATCTATCTGTAAAAGAAGGTAAACATGGTTCTGTATCTGTATTTGTAATGTAGGGAGGGTGAGTGTAGGCTCACACAATGGGTCACATGTGGTCCAATAAGCCGATCTCTCGGCTATATATCGGAAACTATTCATGTTATAACTTTAGGAGAAAAAATTCCTCAGGGAAAGTGGACCACAGAAATTGCTGGAAATAACTTTCAAGTTTCTAGGTTAACCGCTAGGGGGCGTAAACTGTAAAAAAAAGTGAAAACCCAGTTTTTTTGTGAAATATGCCCAATTATACCCAGTGTTAAATAAGTAAACTTTAAAAGGCCTGAATTTCGCACAATTTTGTTCCAGTACTTTTTATTCTATTTTTCCAAATAAAGGGTGGGGGAAAGTGGGAAAGCGTTTGTGGATAAATACCTATAACTTTGGTTTGAATCAACCGATTTTAACGAAATTAGTGTCAAAAGAAAGAGTGTAGATGAATTAATTACATCTACTATAAAACAATGGAATTTGTTTTCTTGAAAAATGTTTAATGGAAACACCTTATTATTGTGAATTATAATGGAACTGGGTTAAATTTTCAACAAAACGGCGCAAACCGCATGTTGATAGCTATTGATGTCGAAGTCAAGATAAAAATAAAAACACATAAACACAAGTAAGTATAGTATTGACTCACTTTGTATGATAACTTGGAATTAAATATGTAAAAGAAAGATCATACATGAATTTCGATCATTAAGACTTAATGTCCAATTGAATGCATGCTGCTTCAATCTCAGGTTACTGCAATTGTTAAAGCTGCTAGGAGAACAAACGCATATCAAGTCAAAAATTTTGTGGGCAGACGAGGCTACGCTTAATAGTGCGGGTGGTGAAGCATTATTGGTCTGAAGAAAATCCGCTCTGGGTAGAGGAAGTGCAGCTTCAAGGTAAATGGAGTCCTAATGTTTGGTGTGGTATGGTTGACGGAAAGATCGCAGGTTCATATTTCTTGGAACTTCAAATGGTGATATATATTTGAATTCTCTGGATAATTGGTTGTCTGTTTTATTGAAAGATATTTCCTCACAAACATGAGGTAAGATATTATAGCATGACGGGTGTCCTGAGCACTTTTCCAGAAGAGTTAGAGATTATTTTAATGTAAGTTATCCAAATGGATGGATTGAAAGGGTAAGTATATTTTCGGGGCCAGCTAGATCTCCAGACTTAACATGTCTGGACTTTTATCTGTGGGGGAAATTGAAGGATTTGGCGTACCAAACTCACAAACCACGCGAGACGACATGCAACAGCGCATTAGAAATGCTATAAATAGTATATCAACAGCTGAAAATTAAGCAACAGATATGTCAAAGCGTGCTAGAGTACATATTTATGTGGAAAACGATGGAAAACAATTTGAACATTTGATTGGACATCAAGTTTCAATGACCAAGATATCTGTATGATTTTTCTTTCCCATATTTAATTCTAAGTTATAATACAGGGTATTAATACGATACTTACTTATGTTTATGCGGTTTTATTTATATCTCGAGTTCGACAAAAGCTATCAAAATGCGGTTTGCACCGTTTTGTTGAGAATTTATTCCAGTTCCATTAAAAATCACAATAATTAGGTGTTTCCATTGAACATTTTTCAAGAAAACAAATTTTGATTTTTTCATTCGAAAGTACCCTCTACTAAATTCCATTGTTTTACAGTAGATGTAATTAATTCATCCACACTCTTTCTATTGACACTAATTTCGTTGAAATCGGTTGATTCAAACCAAAGTTATAGGTATTTATCCACAAACAATTTCCCACTTTCCCCCACCCTTTATTTGGAAAAATAGAATGAGAAGTACTTTAGCAAATATGTGCGGAACTTAGGATTTTTTCAGTTTACTTATTTAACACTGGGTATAATTGGGCATATTTCACAAAAAACTGGTTTTTGAATCTTTCTTTACAGGTTACGCCCCCTAGCGTTCAACCTAGAAACTTGAAAGTAATTTCCAACAATTCCTCTTGTCCACTTTTCCCAGGGAATTTTTTTTCCTAAAGTCATAATATGAATAGTTTTTATTATAGCCGAGAGATCGGCTTATTGAACCACCCGGTACATCCTCCCGAGAAGTTCTCCTCCTAGGTCATCGTCCATTATGTCCATCCCAGGAAGGTGAACAGGTTACTAAGAGACATCTCCTTTATACATATCAGCATGTGTATGCCAAGACTCACCGAACACACACACTCTCTTATTGACGATAACTCCGGACACTCGCATAAGACATGCCTGACAGTTTAATCTTCCTGTTCACACATCCTACATAGAGGTGTTTCCTCCAGCCTCATAGTATGGAGGTGTTTCCTTAGTTGACAGTGGCCAGTCAGAAATCCTACTGTAAAACGTAGGTTTTTCCTGGTCATCGTCAAATATTTCTTCGGCGCCAGCTTCCCAGGGTCGCCCATGGTGATCCTAGCAAGACTGCATCCTTTGATTCAATCCCATTTCTTAAGTGATTGAGCATGGGTGTAACGTTTGGCTAGTTCCGCAATTGTCGAAGTCGTCAGGCCGTAGGTGTCACTGGGTCCTGAAATTTTTAGTCCAGCCGCTTTCCTGGCTGAAGAATCGGCAATGCGATTACCTTCACTCCTGTCGTGCCCTTTAGCCCACTTCAGGATAATATTGTTATCTGCCGAGGCGTTAGCTCAATCTTGGTAGAACTCTAATACTAGCCCCGATATAACACGTTGTCTGTTCAGGGCTGAAAGGGCTTGTCTACTATCAGTGCAGATTATTATGTTTTGAATGAATGAATGAAATTCCTTTTTTGGTTAGTTCTTTTGTGGCAATTGAGATACTATCCAGTTCTGTTTGAACCACGCTGGTATTGCTCCCCATTCCTCACTCAATCCTTGAGCTCAGTGCTCTGGAGTGAACTCCACATCCTGAGCCTTCCATTTTTGAGCCGTCTGTATATATGCGTATTGCATTTGCAGCATCTGACATTGTGTTCTGTTTCATTTGTATTTTGTAGGGTTTATTAAACACAAACCTGGGTTCAATGCTTCATTGACTGCCTGCAGCAGCAGCAGGGTGGCTGCATCTTGAGGGAAGTACACCAATGCGAGTACCAACGCTGTATATTTGCCTCTTCCACCTGGACATTCCGCTTTAAAGTCTAAGGTGCAGAATTGCGCCATCGGAAAGGCTCTGTATTTCCTTGGGACGTGAACAGCTGTCCCAGGTTGCCGATTGCTTGGTAGGCTGAAAATTTGACCCGTCAGGCTACTAGAATCAGTAATTTTGGTCTTTATTATGCTATTGCATCCTCCAATACATCGAGGTGGCTACATAGTGTTGCCGTTGCCTTTTTTTGTGTTGGAGGTTGAATTGTATAATATTCACCTTTTTTCCAACGCCCTTGTCCATGAGAAAGTTGATTGGAATTGAATTTGCTTTAGAGGTCCATCTGCTTCCTCGCTAGGGGAAAGACGACCTCGCTGTGTTCGGGTGCCACCTCTGTCAGGTGATCGACTCCTTCGACGTCCTTTTCGGGACCCATAGTGGCCTTGGGGTCAATATCTACTTTAGGTGGCTCGACTTCCTAGGACCTCAAATCCTCATCACCCTTTCCTTTCTTCAACTTTCTAGGACTCCCCTCCGTGGAGGTGCTCGGGTGAGGGCGCTTTTCTGTAGGGGCAGCCGGTTTCTTGCCTTTATTCAAGGCGGAGGTCTTGGCGACAGCCACAGGAGGTGCCTTTACTGTTGGAGGTGGAGTGAGGAAGGGGAAGGGTGCACTTGTAGTTGCTGTCAACCCTGTTTCCTTTTCTCCCTCTCCCCTTTTATCTTGGCGTCGCAAATGCGCTTTTGCCTTGGCCTTTGTGTTTTATCACGAGGTGATCTTTTATGTCCAGCATCATTCTGAAAATATTTGACCGCATATCACCCTGTGGCCATTTAGCTGCCCCCTCACCTTAGCTTGGATAGGCCGCGGTGGCATGTTTCGCAAAGACTTTTGTGGTGGTTTAGTTCTCCTCACCCTACTTATATCTGCCACTGACCAAGGGACCGGCGACTCAATCCCTTGGGCGTTCTCTGATCCGCAACCTGGGGACGCGCCCAATAGATGTAGCCCAGTCCACGTGGGTGAACATGGTAATTTAGACAAATATGGTAGCTGCGGATCTTGTAGTACTTTGCACTTTCAGAACTATATTTCTAGCATAATTATATTTCTAGTATTCACTGAAACAGCATTTGAAGTTCAAGTCGCAACCCAGAAGGGTTCTGTCGCGTTCACTGAAACTACACTGCCTTTGATATTACCTTCCTTCGAATGTTTTTCGACAATTCACATTTACAAAATTATATAAAATGTTTAGAAAATAAATAAATAACTGAAGTTTCAAAGTACCTGAATATTAATTGAAGACCGAGAGATTGGAACTTTTTGTATAAAACGGAATGGTGAAAAAATCGGGATCGCCGAGTTGTACCACAAGATATCAGGTAGGTATAATCCTACCGTCGAGTTGTACCACCGAATTTCCTGGTAGGATTAACGATTAAAAAATGAAGTCTAATGACTATTGACCTCAACAATTTTATACAAAATAGGTTTAAGATCAAAACATCCATCTATAACAATTTCTACATACAAAAATGATGATGAGGCCTTTCTTACTAATGTTTAAGATCAAAACATCCATATGTGAGTGAATAAAAACAAATATGCGCCTAAATACAATTTATTATTAGTGGTTCTGGGTATTTCCTCAATAAATACGGCTTATGTGTAATTTCGTGATGATCCACCAGAGAATTGACAACCGGCTTAAAAGCAGAAAATTGGAAATGGCTCCGGGGAAGACTGAGGCCGTGCTCCTCACGAAAAAGAGGAAAATATCGCCAATCCAATTCACAGTGAAAGGAGTCCCTATTCTTCCAAAGAACTCCGCTAAATACCTGGGAGTGTGGTTAGACACAAAAGTGACATTCTGTGTGCATATAAGCAAGACTATATAAAAAGCTGAGAAGACCGTCAGTGCGCTGTCGAGACTGCTTCCGAATATGGGTGGTGCTACATCCACAAAGCGCCGTATACTATCAAGTGTTGTGCATTCGTAATTACTCTATGCTGCACCTGTTTGGCATCCTGCAGTAGCAAACAGACAGAAACTCAGGCAAAAAATAACAAGAATACAGAGACTTATGCTTTTCAGAGTATGCTTTGCCTACAGGACTGTATCTGCAGAAGCAGCGTTCTGAACAGAAATAACTAGATTCTCAATACATGAACTTTATTCGACATAATTCGAGATAATTAATGACAATGTAGGAAATTATTATGTCAAGTACACAGCTTGTTCAATTGAAACCCATCTTTGGTCCAGGCAAAATTTATTAACAAGTACAGTTACAAATTGCTCGGATTGAGATTCGACTATTTTCTTTAATCAGGCCTTCCACACATGCCACATTCCTGTCTGTTGATGCAGTAATCAATGCACCTGGTCGTGGCTTATCATTCGTCCTCTCTTCTCCATTCTTGAATTTTCGACACCATTCCTTCACAGTTGGATATGCAAAACATGCGTTTCCATACACTGCTTGCATTCGCGTATAAATTTGCAACGGTTGCTCACCTTCAGCACACAAAAATTGAATGACCGCACGCTCATCACATTTGGACGGATTGTTAACAACAAACGCAATTTCAAAGTCACAATACTTAAAATCGCTGTCAAATATAAACGAAATAAACAGATCAGTGTGACGTTTGCATACACTACTAATGTTGGAGAACGTCAGTTGAATGATTACAATTATTTCCAAGGCTAACCTTGGAGATGGGTTTCAGTTGAACAAGCCTCGTAAAAACTTTCGTGACAAATATTAAAACTAAGTATGTGTTCACAAGAACCGCTAAAAACGCTAAATTGTAAATAAACAGCTTATCAAATATACTACATTTCCCCCCCCCTTTGTATTAACGACGAAATCTTGTAAATGACTTGGCATACGTCGTTCTCTATCAGATTTTTTCAGTTCAATTACCAGGGCTTCGGTGCTAGTCGTTTTAAAATGTGTAGCTTGTTGCAGTATTTCAGAAGAGCCGGAGGTATTCGGAGAGTGTTTCATATCAATCGTAGTAGATTCTGGGGGATTGGTGCCACCTTGTGTTTGAGAATCTGCTTCAGCTTGATCGTTATCCTTAACTTTTGTTACTTCTTTTCCTTCACCACATGGAGCTGAATGTTTCAGAGATACTGTCAGTACTCGGCCATTCTGAAGACGGACAAGGGCATGATTAGAGACTGCTTCCAATAGATCGACTTCGTCAACGAGTGGTTCGTATTTAGATGACCTCACTTGACGACGCATGAGTACTTTTCCGGGAGTCAACAACCACGATGGGATCGACTCGCCATTTGGTGACCTCCGGGGTGAAACATGCGTTCATGTGGAGTTTCATTAGTGGCAGTGCAGAAAAGTGACCGGACACAATGAAGGGCATCTTGAAGAACAATTTCCCATTGAGAGGTCTTTAGCATGCGGGACTTGAGTGCCAACATTATAGTCTTCCAGATTGTACCATTGAATCTTTCTACTTGTCCATTTCCTTGAGGGTTATAAGGTGCAGTGCGACTGGTCGCCACGTTAAACTTATTAAAGTATCTTTTAACTTCATCAGATATAAAAGAGAAGCCTCTATCAGAATGAATGTAGGACGGTATTCCGAATACAGTAAAAGGTTATGTAAATTCTGTATTACCGTGGCTGATGACACATCAGAACATGGAAAGGCAAAAGGAAATCGTGAATATTCATCAATGATCACTAATAAATATCGATTCTGTGATGTGGAAGGTAGCAGTCCCTTAAAATCGATATAAAGCCTCTCAAACGGTACTATAGCTTCTATAAATTTTCCTGATAACTTGACAAATCGTGGTTTCAATTCGCAGCATATCGGACACATATTTGTTATTCTTCTCATTTCATCTATTGAAAATGCCAAATTTTTACTTCTAACATAATAATATAAACGAGTAACTCCAGGATGACAGAGAGTAGTGTGTAATTGTTCCAATGTTTGTTCGTTAGTTGCTAGATTACAGTGAATTCTAGTAAATACGTCTGCCCCAGTATTGAGTTGGCCAGGTCTATATATTATGTCATACTTATATTCGGATAACTCTAATCTCCATCGCAGAATTTTCTCGTTTTTGATTTTGCTACTTTGTTTAGAATTGAACATAAACGAAACTGATTGTTGATCAGTAATCAACTTAAATTGTCTATTTAGTACGAAATGTCGTCATTTCCTTAGTGATTCAATTATTGCGTAAGCTTCCTTCTCGATAGCAGAGTGATTTATTTCCGACGGGGACAAAGTTCGTGAGAAAAATGCCACTGGGCGTCCTTGTTGCGAAAGAGTCGCAGCAATTGCGTTTTCGGATGCATCAGTTTCTACTACAAATTCCAATGATTCGTCGATGCATTTGACAGCTGAATCTGCAATCGATGTTTTAGAATCTTCAAATGCCTCTTTAGCTTTGTCATTCAATGGAAACGTCATGCAGTGAGCTAACGGTGCAATCCGTTCTGAAAATCGAGGCACCCATTTCGAATAATGCGAAAACATACCAAGTACTCGTTTCATAGCATTGAGATTAGTGGGGAGAGGATAATGCAGAAGAGCTTCTAGTCGAGACGGATCAGGTCAAATAGTGTTGTTTTCAATAACATATCCTAGTAGTTTGATGTGCGTTATTTAGAATTTGCTTTTTTCAGTATTTATGGTTAGTTTATATTGCTTTGCTACCTGAAGAAAATGTTCTAAATTCCGATCGTGTTCAGCTTGATTGATTCCACAAATGGTCACGTCATCAAGATAAGAATAGGTGCCTTGTAATTTTTCAGTTTCGATTATCCTGTCGATAGCTCTTTGAAATTCAGAAACGCCATTCGTAACACCAAATGGTATCCGCCGGAATTAATAAAGTTTGCCATTCGCTTCAAACGCAGTATAAATTTTGTCACTGTTCTGTATCGGAATTTGATGGTAGGCTGATTCTAAATCGATAGTACTAAACACCGTATATTGAGCTACTTCATCCACTAAATCCTTGATCCTTGGCTGAGGATATGCATCTAATAAAGTGAATTTATTTATTGTTTGTGAATAGTCAATGCACATTCTCTTTTTTCTATTTTCTCCGGATACGACAACCACTTGAGCGCGCCAAGGTGAGGTGCTCCGCTCTATAATACCTTCATATATCATTCGTTGAATTTCATTTCCGATGAAGTCACGATCTTGATTTGAAAATCTACGGGATTTTATCGCTATAGGTTTCATATTAGGCGATAAGTGCCTAAACAGTAATGAAACGGGTACTTCAGCAGCCGCTAGGTTACAAATAGTAAGAGTTGATCTAGATCCTCCAAAATTCACATGAAGAGCTTCATGTTGCTTTAAAATATCATGTCCAATGATGAGATCGTCACAGGCTTTCGGTAATATTGACATTTTAATATTACTGTAGATATTCCCAAACATCTTTAGGTCAACTTTACAGCTATTGTGTATTTGGCATGTCAAAGAACTAGATGCCATCAAAATGTTTCCATATTCAGGGGTTAAATCTATTTTCAAAGCTTTGGCAAACGATTCATTCGAAAAACTCAGAGAAGAGCCACTGTCGACCAAGGCCGTTGCAGGTTGAGAATTGATAGTTACGTCAATTAAAGTCTTGGCTAAGCAAGTAGGTTCTGTAGCGGCTAAGAAATAATTATTCCAAGTATTTTTAAATATTCCTTCTTCAACAGGTAAACTGCTAGCAGTTACTCTTTTTTCAGACGAGCGACAGACATTAAAGAAATGGCCTTTTTTGTTACAATTTCTGCAAAGTGCTTCACGTGCAGGACAAATGATACGAGGATGTTGAGACCTTCCGCAAAAATAACACTTACTAGTTGATGCCACCGGATTAACTTGTGGTTCGATAGCGTTTTTAGGAAGACCATTGTCGGATATCACATTCAAGTTGATAGGTGACGTGTTGGGAGTGAATGAATTCGACTGGAGAACTGCAATTTCTAATGCTCTCGCCTGAGAATAAGCTTGATCTAGAGTAAGAGTAGTTGTATTTTCCAAAAGGCTTTGTCGAATTTTCGAATCGCTTAGCCCTCTTATGGAAGAATCTCGTATATACGCATCCCTATTCTCGGATGCAGTTACAAGTTTGAAGTCGCATTCTTTAATGCACACATATTATATTGATCAATTGATTCATTTGTTATTTGAGAACGCGATGCAAGTTTGTTCCTGGAATAAATTTCGCTCATCTTGACAAATATAGCTTTAGAAGCACTGATTGCTGTGTCATAATCTGTAGATTCGCTTATGTAAGAGTATACTGACGATGAAACATGGTTAACAAGTAGATCCAATTTGATCTCTGGAGTGATCTCATTTACCGTTCCAATGAAGTTTTCAAACGTTCTCAGCCAATAAATCCATTCCTTGGCAGCAGTTGGAGATGAGGAATCCACTTCTAATTTCCCCGGTCGAAGAAACCGATCCATAGTTGAAAATTATGTCGAATAAACTGTTCTGAACAAAAATAACTAGATTCTCAATACATGAACTTTATTCGACATAATTCGAGATAATTAATGACGATGTAGGAAATTATTATGACAAGTAAAAACATTCGTGACAAATATTAAAACTAAGTATGTGTTCACAATAACTGCTAAAAACACTAAATTGTAAATAAACAGCCTATCAAATATACTACAAGCAGTTGGAGTAATATCTGGTGTCGCACCCATAGACTTAATGGCAAAGGAAAGGCGCAAAAAATATAATGGAACGCTGGGTTCAAATGCAAGAGAAAATCTGCTCACCGAATGGCAAGACAGAAGGCAAAATGGCACTTACGGGCTCTGGACATGCAGGCTAATCCCAAACATCAGAACATGGGTTGAAAGAGGCTACGTTGAAGTGGACTACTTTATCACCTAAGTCTTATCGGGACACGAATGCTTAAAAAAGTATTTGTATGATAGACAGAAGGAGGCAAACGACCTATGTGTGTATTGCTAACTGTTAGATGATGCCGAACATACCCTATTTCATTGCCAAAGGTGGGCAGAAGCAAGAGCTGAATTTAAAACAGCGGAAGAGAAACCTTTCAACCAAGCCAATATGATTGAAAGTCTGGCAAGGTCAGAACAAGGATGGCAGAATGGATACGAAGTGATTAGGTCTATAATCGAGACAAAAAAAAGGAAGAGAGAGAAAACGACTAGTTAGAAAACCACCGTAACGTGCTGAAGTAATGCGAAGGCGGTTCCAGAACGCTGCGTGTAAAGTGTGTGGAAGTTTTTTTAGTCGGTAGGTGGCCATGAAAGGAGTCGAATCCGACACATGGCCGGTCGCCATAACATCAGATCGGTATCGTCTTGTAGAACATTTTTGTTACCACACACATCCAAAAAAAAATACTCAATAAAAGCGGGAATGGATTAGCTCAGGTAGTCGTGGTACAACTCGCTAGTCCCTAGAAAAATACCTCAACTTCTCTCGAAATTCTAAGCGATACTAATATAATTGAACCAAAGCCACAAAACCATCTGTTTACAAATGGAAAAATCACAAAGCACAAAATATCGAGATTACTCTTAATGAATGGACCTGGCGTCTTGAATAATTACAAAAATGAGGGCTGCAGCGCTGACACATTTATTGCAGGCACCACACTATTCTACAATGCACTTTTTTATCCGTATACGGGTATACGGTACATAAATAAAATACAGGTTCCATGAAGAATAGGTCTCATGTTTAATATATTTTCATTTCATTCCCAAAATCCAATACCAGAAATCGACAAAGATAAGTGGAAACGAAATAGAGTACTGTTTTTACGACGTATAAATCAACAAACCAATTTGTTGGATTATAAGCTGCTTTCAATTACCTGTGCAAAAACTGGTGGTGATAAATTAATAAAACTGTGAGTACCTACATTTCATATTATACACATAAATCTACAGGGTGATTCATGAGTAATGGGCCAAATTGTAAATCTACGTTCATAAGGCCAAAATAATAATATTTTCATTAATAATATGGGGCTTAGTCTGCTCCTTACTGAGGTACAGGATGTTGAAGCGAAAAAAAATGAATAGATTTTTGTTAATAGATCAGCTACTTTTGTTTTGTTAATAGATCAGCTACTTTTCTACAGAATGACTTGAAAATTGGGTATGAACTAGTTTTTGTAAGGGTTAACAAGAATATGTGAGAGGATTTGAGTTAACTCGTAGATGTCACCACATGCGCCATATGAATTAGATGAAATCAGCTACAAATTTTTCATCGCTCATTATCTTACAACTTACTTATTTAATCTGGATAGCCCCATAATTTCTGTAGAGAAAAGCTATACTCCTTTGATCTTCAAAATATTAACTATTTTCGAAATATTCGAATTTTACTAATTCACTACACTACATTTCATGGTGGACGACGTAGCATTAATCTGTTAAGACATAAGCATGCCATGGAATGTTGACAGTGACAGTAACAACGTGTGTAGTAAAGCTTTGACGTTTAATGAAGAGCTTAAAACATTTTATTGTTAAGGTGAGCTGATTCATTTTTGTCCTAACATACATAAAAATGCCGAGACATAATCACTTCTCAAACGAAGAAATGAGAGACATGTTATGCGTTTACGCACAAGAACGTTTTTCTGAGCAAGCAGCATCCAGAAAATATCGTTAAATGTACCCTTACAAAAGGCAACCAAACCGGAAGATATTTCAAAATATTTATAATCGATTGGGTGAAACAGGTTCATTTCGTCCAAAATATCATACAGGGCGTCCTAAAATTATCACTCCGCACCAAAAAGATGAGATTTTGGTAAGAATTGCGCAAAATTCCGAAATAAGCACTCGTCGATTGTCTACAGCTATTGGAATAAGCCAACCGTCTGTGATTAGAATTTTGCACAAGCAAAATTCATACCCCTATTATTTTACACTTGTGCAAAATTTACTTCCAAGAGATTATCGAATAAGAGTTCAATTTTGTCAGTGGCTAAAAGGGAAATTGAATAATGATCTAACATTCCTAAATAACATTCTTTTCAAGGATAAAGCAACCTTTACCAGACGCGGAGTTTTTAATTGGCGAAATAGTCATGCCTGGGAAACCGAAAACCCTCGTTAAAAAAAATATAGACATTTCCAGCACGAGTTTGAAATAAACGTGTGGTACGGTGTAATAGGCAATACATTAGTGGTCCCAGTTGAATTACCTCCTAATTTAAATGGAGAGCCATATTTGAATTTTTTAAATAATGCCTTAGTCGACCTCTTGGGAAATCTTCCATTACAATTAAGAAGAAATATGTGGTTCATGCAAGACGGTGCTCCTCCACATTTTTCATTTGTTGTACGCAAACATCTGAAGAAAACATGCCCTCACCATTGGATTGGACGTGGTAGTGAAGTTCAGTGGCCACCTCGCAGTCCCGAGTTTAATCCACTTGATTTTCATGTGTGGGATTACATGAAATCAATGGTCTATGCTGAACCTATAAATACACGAGACGAGTTATGAAATAGAATTCAAGATGTATCCAATTCAATGCGAAATAATCCTGCTACATTTTTTAAAGTCAGACAATCCTTAACCAAACGGTTAAATGCGTGTATAAATGCTAGTGGTTGCCATGTTGAAAACCTTTTGCAGTAGGTCATAATTAAGCTTAAATTTAATTCAACTTCGCACAAATTTAACGAGTAGGTTTTGATAAGAGTTGTAAGTGGTCCCAGCTCAAGTCTGTTCTAATGCTGTCTTCGTTTTATTAACTGGCGTACAATAAATGTGTTTTATTACGTAATTTTTGTATGGTTTCATTTAAATATTATTACCAATTATCAATCACGGTTAGGTAAATGTCAACATTCCATGGCATGCTTGTGTCTTAACAGATTAATGCTACGTCGACCACCGTGAAATGTAGTGTAGTGAATTAGTAGAATTCAAATATCTCGAAAATCGTTAATATTTTGAAGATCAAAGAAGTATAGCTTTTTTCTACAGAAATGATGTGGCTATCCAAATTAAATAAGTAAGTTTTAAAATAATGAGCGATAAAAAATTTGTGCTAATTTCATCTAATTCATATGGCGCATGTGGCGATATCTACGAGTTAACTCAAATCCTCTCACACATTCTTGTTCACACTTACAAAAACTAGTTCATACCGAATTTTCAAGTCATTATGTAGAAAAGTAGCTGATCTATTAACAAAAATCTATTTCATTTTTTTTTTCGTTTTAACATCCTGTACCTCAGTAAGGAGCAGACTAAGACCCATTATTGTAAATGAAAATATTATTATTTTGGCCTTATGAACGTAGATTTACAATTTGGCCCATTACTTATGAATCACCCTGTATATTACTGTAATGTTTTTCTTATTTATTTAAACGGTTTATTAACGTGGGATGAAATTATACACTCACTATGGCTAATATTAAAGAAACACTTACACACTATAATAATATTAATTTATATACACACTACTTAGGGCTGGTTTTACGAGAGAGATTTATACTAGATATAGTTATTCTGGGAATACCAGAATTTATACCGAGAATAAAACTAGTTGGTTCTACGATGCTTTTTTACACCGGTATAGCAATTCTTACTCCAAGAGTTGCTATACCGGTGTGAAAAAGCATCGTAAAACCAACTAGTTTTAAACTAGGTATTAATTCTGGTATAGCTTTATTCCCAGAATAACTATACCTAGTATAAATCTCTCTTGTAAAACCGGCCCTTAACCCTGCAGTGGTGGCGCCAAGTCTGTCAGACCCGAGCGGATTTATTTCATACATAAAAGTGGGGGAGCCGGGCCCAGCAGCTTGGTGCGGCCAGTACCTTCCTACCGGTTAGTATATTAGTGATTGTGGTAGTATTCGCGTCGAGAAAGTTTTTTATAGTGGTTCTGTGCGACTTTTGGGTCTGTCAGACTTGGCGCCACTGCTAGTGTAACAAAAATTTTGTTGGCAGGTAAGTCAAATAATATTATGTTTTATTCACGAACGCAACAATTATTGTGATTTAGTTTTTATATTTATTGAAATAAACTATATTGTTTCAGGAAAATGAATTATGAGAAAGATCAGGCCAAATTGCTTCAGCTTCTAGATGAAGTTGTTAGTGACACAGAAGAAATATATGACGATGTTGAGTCTGAGGGAGAAGCCGATATTATTCAAGCACATTTGTCTGACTCTGACACTGAACAGGAAGGTGTGAAAAAACGTTGTTATCTTTGCAAAAAAGACAGTAAAACGCGTTATTTCTGCAAAATTTGCAAAAAATTTATTTGTTTATCACATGCTGAATTTCTGTGCCCGAGTTGCATACCGGAGTCCGAAAACTGAAGAAACGGCTCAGCGATACCTTATTCTTCAAGATACAATACATTACTTTTTGATTTTTAGTTTTTTTCTTAAAGCAAATCGCTCAATTTTGTATGTTTGATTTATTTTTAATAAAAAGAGATACGTGTTAACTTTTACTTGACTTTTCAATATACAATGTTTTTCTGGGTATTGGCAGGGTTAATTCTGGTTAAAAGTAATGTATAAACATAATTAAGAAAAAGAAAAAATTAAATAGTCACAAACTGTATTTTTGAAAAATTTTAAAATGTGGGTCTGTCAGACTTGGCGCCACTACTCATGTTAAACATATGGGCGCCACCACTGCAGGGTTAATGTCTATTAATTTATCTACACTCGGTATAATAATTGTCCTAATTTATATTCAACACTATTTATATTCACTTCTGTTCACTCACTGTATACTGAAACTGTTTACCGATTCACTGTATACTGAACAACTACTTGATTCACTCGAAAACCCGCTATATATACCAAGTCCCTCGAATCTCTAGAAATTTCGCAATAAACCATTGTATGGCCTGGTACATTTCTAGAACAGTCTGGATATTACCTGCGAAAGAACGATCGCATTCATCGTTTGCGACAGGACCGGCTTCGGAATTAGTGAGTTCGTAACATTGCCCCCTCCTTAATAGTAAGTTCCTCCTGGAACTTTTGTGTTGCCGGGACTGGATGTTTAAATCGGCAACTGGATCCATTCCTACACTTTCCGGTCGTATGGAAATAACAGGGTACTGTCTTCATCGGATACTGATTACGTGGGGAATAGCTGCAGATTAAAATGTGGCACGTGGTCTCGAAGACTACGTAGCGCTTCCCACACATTCCGGTAGGTGGATCGATCCGCAAATTCGTCCTTTGTCACGAGATAGAAGATGTGTCGTGAGTTGTGTTTGAGTTTCAGTGTCTTGCCAGGGGTTGGAATCTGTTCTGAAAGTTTTTCTGATTGTCCAAACTACTTTCGAAAGACGAACGCTAAACCTCGTGCATTTTTGATATTGGCTGGGATGTTGTGTGCCAGTGAATAGTCTTCCGGGGGCGTGACAAATCTTGTCGTTGCTCTGTAGTAACTCCAAATCTCGCTTTACCGGTACCTCCATATGCGCCCATAAATTCTTCGAAGGCAGGGTCAGGATCTTCCCGGATATGGTTCACTCCTTCTCCTTTGTCATGATCTCCTTCGATTGGCGCTAGTCGATTTTGGTAGACTACTTTCGGTTTTCCATTGGGAATCTTACTTATGCGATAGATGACGTCGTTGATCTTCTTCTTGATTAAGTATGGACCCTCCCAAGATTTCTGTAGTCTTGGAGAAAAGCCTTTTCTCCTCGTTGGGTTGTGTAACCATACTTTGTCCCCTTCTTTGAAACTGTCTTCTGTAGCCTGCGTGTCGTACCGTTTTTTCATTCTGTCGCTGGCAACTTGGAGATTCGTTCGAACCAATTCGTGTACATCATTCCTCCTTTTTCTCAGCTGGATCACGTAGTCTTCTCCCGCTAGATCTTCTCCAGGACGACAACCAAATTCCAGGTCACAAGGAAGTCTCATTTCGCGTCCAAATAGGATTTTCGCAGGTGTTTCACCTGTGGACTCATTGATGGCAGATTGATACGCCAATGCAAATAGGGGAAGGTAATGGTTCCAATCTTTTTGGTGGCTGGAAACTACTTTGGACAGGTATTTTCCTATGGTCCTGTTCATTCTTTCGACCATTCCGTCTGACTGTGGATGCAACGCCGTTGTCCTGGTCAGTACCTCAGCTACTCTCGATCTCGGGATAACTATTTGTCGTCTATTTTCGGAACCATCATCGTTTTCAAGGACTTGTTTCAACAGGCCTTCTTCTAGGACAAGGGAGTCCCACTGAGCGCAATATGCCTTCAGTGTTGGTGAAAATCTTGACACTTCTTGCCAGGTTGTCGCCGATTTTCTTGCTTCCATTGCCGGATCATCTTTAGGTGTGGATCATTATCTTGATCTTCTCTAAACCTGGTGGGTGACCATTCTTCAGTGCTTACTGTAGTTCTTCAAACTACAACTTCCTCAAATTCCACCTTGTTGCAGTGGGAATAGTCTGATTGGCATGGTCGTCTAGACAGGGAGTCGGCTTTTCGGCGACACACACCAGCTCGTAGGAGTTCTTGGTTTGCTGGAGTCTTAGGTCGCTTACACGAGCTGCGTATATGTCCTAGCTCGCCACAATTCCAGCATATAATCTTCCCCGGCTTTCGTCTTACCATGCTTTTTACCAAGTTGACTAACTGGTCAAATTTATCTTCGTCACCATCTTCTTGAACGGTCCTACCTTTGTTATATTCTGACGCCTTCGTGGCTGCTTCATATTCAGGAGCAGCAGTCAATGCATCGACCAATGTTTTGGGATGGGCTAAGCGAAGCGTCCTCTGCATATCAGGGTCACGTAAGCCATCAATAAAGGCCTAGATGCCTAGACATTCCATCATGTTTTCTGGTGCTGATGGATAAGCAAATCGGACTAGTCGGGCGATATCCACTTCATACTCTTCAAGGGTTTCATCACGTCTCTGCCTTCGATTCTTCATTTGAGATTGGTACAAGTGTTCTAGATGTTCGTGACCATATCGCATGTCCAACCTCTTCTTCAGCTGCTCGAAGTCATCCTCAAGTTTCCTCAAGAGGTATCGTCTGAAGCACATCCAAGGCATCTCCCCGAAGCGCGATGGTCAAGTTCACTGCCTTCTCCCTGTCTGACCAATTATTCGCTCTAGCGGCTGCTTCAAATTGTTTTACATAGTTGGTCCACGACATCTTTCCGTCGAACGTTGGGGCCTTGACTTGAGCAAAACTGCCAACATCTTTTATCTTGGGGGGTGTTTCTGGCTTGCGGGGTTTTATTTGCTCGATCTTCTTTTTTTCTGCTGGCATGTCTTGTGCTCTTGTATTTGCCATTTTCCTCTCTAACTACTGGATTTTCTCATCTATTTTTGTGATATCACTCTCCATTTTCTTAATATTTGATTTCAGAGGGGAAATTTTATTTTCGACTTCAGCGGCAATGTCCTTTTTCATTGACCAAATATCGGCCGAAATATCGTTCTTCATATCAGAAATATCATTCTTCATGGTAGAAATCTTCTCGTCCATATTAGCAGAAATATCGTC
>CAJUYH010002313.1:75257-92258 GCA_910591685.1 Galerucella tenella | reverse complement strand
ATGGTAGAAATCTTCTCGTCCATATTAGCAGAAATATCGTCCTTCATAGTAGAAATCTTCTCGTCCATGGAGGAAATGTTAGCAGAAATATCATTCTTCATGCTAGAAATCTTCTCGTCGATATTAGCAGAAATTGACGAGATTAGGGTGGAGGACTCGTCATTGAATAAGAATGTTTCTGGATCCAAGTTTCCACTTTCCAGTGCTATTTTCAGTCTTTCGACTAATTCACTCTTCTTCCCGGACGTTTCCAACTCGCGATTTTCTAATTCTGCTTTTAGTTCCGTCACTTTCAGGTCACATAGTCTCTTAGCCATTTTTACGTAATTATTTATTTATATTACCCCACACCTGACACCAATGTAATGTTTGTCTTATTTATTTAAACGGTTTTTTAACGTGGGATAAAATTATACACTCTCTATGGCTAATTACTATCGATTTATTAAAGAAACACTTACACACTATAATAATCTTAATTTATATACACACTACTTAATGTCTATTAATTTATCTACACTCGGTATAATAATTGTCCTAATTTATATTCAACACTATTTATATTCACTTCTGCTCACTCACTGTATACTCGGTCTTATTAATAAACACGGAGTAACCTGAGACTAACTTTATTCCATGCTTAAACCATCAGTTTGACAGATACGCTATTAATAAACTCATATTAGACAAGGAATAGGCGACTCCGAGGTTAGTCTGGGACTAAAAATTGAAATTGCACCTATGTAGCAGCGAAATAGGTCTCGTTTTCCAACTTATCTATAATGACACCAGAACAAGAATAATCAAATCACTTCACCTAATGACAACAATGAAACTTCAGCCACATGAAACGTCCAGTTCAGAGTACTGCCTACTCAATGATATTATAGCATATCATTAATGCTGAAAAGAATAACCTGAAGGGTTATTTCTGAGATAAAAAAATATTATTAACACCTACTGGTGTTAAAAAAAATTGTCATAATAGGGAGAAGAAAGAGAAGAAAAAGATAAAGCGTAAAAGTTGGAAGGTATAAAGATGGTCCAACATTATCCATCCATTATTTGCACAGGGAATAGGCACTCATCACAAATCTTATCTGTGCAGTATACATTTGTTGTGAGGTAAAGGGATGTGGGAAAGAATATTGAACAGAAGTGTAATTTCAGTGTTGTCCCTCGTTACCCTCAGTCCGAACTGAAAACAACACAGGAAAGTGATTTCAAAAATCGCACCCCATTCAAACTCTTTAAATAATAAAAATGCAAAAATAAACTAAAAAAATAGGGGAAGGGATAACAAAGTATATCTTTACAGATAGATCGATAGATTTGCGTCTACTATCCGTAACAAATAACTAAGGAAAAGAAAGATAAAAGATGAGAGAGAAGAAAAGGTACTATTCTCAAAGAGAATAATCGTCACAATAAGGTATTTGTTTTTTTTTCCAAAAAACACGTCGTAATCGTTAAGAGGATTTACTACAACATCAGAAATAATAAAAAACAACAATGAAGAAATACTACAAATACGGTACTAAAAGGAACAGGCCATTATTCCGACACTAACATGTTACAAAAGCATGTCATACTCAAAGGTGTGGTTATAATTCCTGAACTTATCTGTAGCCTATCTGAAGTTATAAGGAAAACCTATACATAAGTCTTGAACCTACTAATAGTAAAGGCTCCGGTAAAAAGATACTATCGATAAGATAATGTTAACTTTCAGACATTATCGAGATCAAGTACAATAACCAATGCTAAATAAAAATTGTTTCAATTCAACATTAAATCAACATTAAAAGGTAATGAGATAATGAAAAATATGAACATATTTAGTACTAATTCAAAGAAACAGTCTACTTTACAAGGGAACTGAACTTACTAAATATATTCTTAACCAATAATAAACGAGAAGTATAAATTATGCAGACTTTCTCAAATTTCTAAGCAGGATCTCAGATAACCTATAGTTACCTCTAATTAATCCCTTATTGAATATTTATAGCAAAACAAAACAGAGACAGAGAAGGAACACATGTAAGATATTAGTAAGAAAGAATTCCAAACTTATAGGTAATAGATAAAACGAATTAGCAGATAATCAATCAGAAGATATTTCAGAGTTAGATTCTGAATTTTCCACCTGGTGGTCACTTGAGTCAGCAGAAGATAAGATATTTTCCTTCAGGTCTTTAATATGCCAACGACTCATATTTTTACCATAAAAATCTTTCAGTTCATAAATCAAGGGAGAGATAACTTTATTTACTACACAATGTATGTATTTAGGCATTAATTTAGCAGAAAAATTTACAAATGGCGGGAGCGGTAGCTTTAGGCATAGTATGAATTAAGGTAAACTTAGTGAACCAATCAACAACTACTAAGGCATATTGATTACCTTGACGGGATCTAGGATAAGGTCCTATCAAATCACAAGAGATTAATTGAAATGGATATTCTATGTTGCGATATTGTCCCATTAGTCCAGCTTGTGGCAAATTTGTAGGCTTACATGTGGCACAAACCTGACAACGCCTCACATATCTGCGTACAGACTGTCTCATATTCGGCCAATAAAACAACTCAGGAATTCTCTCTAGAGTTTTGAATACACCAAAGTGAGCTGAAGTTGAGTCATCATGAAATTTGGTTAAAAGTTCAGACCTATTCGGAGTTGGAACCACAATTTTCCAATCAGTAACGTTACTTATATCGGCATATTTAGTAAAGACATGTTTATATAAGACATTATTTCCTACCTTGAAGCTGGGATAACTATCAGGATTACTGGTAACCTTTTTAATCATCTCCTTGTACCAATTATCAGGCTTAAGTGAAGATAAATCTAAGACATTTACATCAGGTATACGAGAAAGGAAATCTGCAGGTACAGTTCCTGTAGATTTTCTGTGAACGATAGAGAAATTATACTGAGACAATTGAAGAATCCAGCGAGCGAGACGAGGAGAGGGTTTTTTCATATTATTTAACCAGACAAAAGAAGAATGATCTGTTATGACAGTAAAGTGTCTACCTAAAAGATACTATCGAAAATGTTCTATCCCTAAAAGAACAGCTAAGGCTTCTTTCTCCTTAGTAGAAAATTTCTTTTGACCTTTCGTAAGTTTTTTACTCATGTAAGCTACTGGATGCTCTAATCCATCTTCAAGTTGAAAAAGAACACTACCGACTCCTACATCACTAGCATCACACAATAAAAAGAATGGACGATCAAAATTAGGACTACAAAGTACTGGTGCAGAAGTTAAAGCAACCTTGATATCTTCGAAAGCTTTCTGGGCTTCCGGAGTCAAAATAATTGGAGCATGTTTCCTTCGGTTATTCAACAGGTCAGAGATAGGTGAAGAAAGAGTTGAGTAATTTTTTAGAAAGCGACGATAATAAGAAACGATACCTAGAAATCTACGTACTTGAGTAGTAGTTTTTGAGACAGGATAGTTACAAATAACACTAGTTTTCTCACTGTCTATACCTAAACCATTTTTATCCAAAGTGTATCCTAAATATCGAAGAGAAGGGCGACAAAATTGACATTTATTAATATTAATAGTTAAATTGGCATCTTTCAACTAATTATGAACTTTATTTAATACTTCAAGATGTTTTTCAAAGGTAGGGGTACAAATTATAATGTCATCTAAGTAATAAAAACAGTAAGGTTCTAAGGAAAGTCCTATGACTAAGTCCATTAGTCTACACATGGAAGCAGGAGCAGAAACTAAACCAAAAGGAGTACACGTGAATTGAAAAAGTCCTTTAGATCGAACTGCAAAAGCCGTCTTAGGACGAGAAGATTTCTCTAAAGGTATTTGATAGAAAGCATGTTTCAAATCGATACTAGAAATATATCGAGTATCTCTAAGTTGACTAAGAATAACTTCAATATAGGTAAAGCATATGAATCTTTATTCACGGTAACACTATTAAGCTTACGACCGTCAAAACAAACTCTATATGAACCATCAGATTTTTGAGTTAAACAAATAGGTGAACAATATGAAGATCTACTTTCTTCAATAACTCCTAATTCAGGTAACTTATCGATTTCTTGGTTTAAGTATCCTTGTAAAGCTTGAGGTAATGGATATTGACTTTGCTTAAAAGGTGGAGAATCTCCAGTATCAATAAAATGTTCTAAGAGATGTGTTTTACCTAACCTATCCTTAGGACTAAGAGATTTAAATTTTTCAATAACCTGATTAAGTTTATCAGTTTCCGTTGAAGTTAAATTTGAGACATCCTGTACGGTATTAATAATATTTACAGATGAAGAATTTAAGTTCATAGTGAACTTAGAAAAATCAATTTTAATATTAAAAACTTTAAGAAAATCTATACCAAGTATGACTGTATGTTTTACTGAAGGTAAGATCAATAATGTAATTGCCCGAGATATCTTATCTAATGTGACATAAGTTTCCACTAACCCAACTACATCATGAAGTTTTCCATCAGCGGTGGACACCTTGTTATATTGGCCCTGTAAGATAGGTAAAGATAAATCCTGAAGAAAATCAAGTCCTAACGAACCTATCAAACTTAACCTTTCAGTGGTCGCGTACTTGTCTATGAGACCGGGTTATTCGTTTTCTGGATAAATTTTAAAGAAAAAGAGGGGATGGTGGTATGCCTCTCTCAGTAGCTGTAACTATCGCGGGTAGCAATGCCTAGTGCAAATTTGACTGTGGTAAAGTTTGTAGTTTTTTTTATAAATAATAAACCGGTGTCAGAGACCGGCGCGACTGATTACGTTACAGTTTTTTCAGTGATGAAGTAAGTAGCAGATGTTTTCTCCCACGCTTACTCAAGCTTCGCCTCCAAGAAATAACAGACCAAGAAACAGCTGCTGCAGAAGTTAATGTTCCACCAGGTCGATGTGCCGAGTGTGGGTGGCGGAAAAATCGAAAAACGAGGTTTTCCTGCAATCAGTGCAATACTTATATGTGTTTGGAGCATTTAACACCGATATGTTCTAGGTGCAAACAAACCCCGACAGAAGTGGAATAATTAGGAAATTTTATTTTGAATACATTTAGTATTATTTAGAATGTTGCTTTTTGTTATATTTTTCTACTCACAATGTTGTTTTTATTTTTATTTTTGTACCTAAATAAAGTTCTACATTTTTGAAGTTATTTTTTTCATCTACTTTTTTTGCGGATAAAAAATATGTTTTATATGTTAAAATTTAGTGATAATATTTAATAATGATCAGTTAAATAATATGTAGACGGTCAAACGACAAAAAAGGTTGAGGAAAAATTTTTTTGCAACCCGGTCTCAGAGACAGTGCGCGACCAAACTCGCTACAAATATTCGCGCGACCACTGGAGGGTTAAGTTACTACCGGTATCAATCAAACAAGAAAATGTTTTCCCGAAAATCTGTACATCAACATAAGGTCGATTGTCATGTTCCTTCCTATACAACAATGATTCCACACACAAAAATGGTGAGTTGTACTCAATTTCAAACCTTGAGTTATTAGAATTCTTATAAAATTTTCTAACATAGTTAAGCCAAGAATTTCAGTCTTTCCTATCAAATTTAGGTACTAGACGAGAAATAGGTGGTTGATAAAACTGGGTTAAAACATTGTCATGCAGAGAAGAACAATTAGGAAGTTGATTTATTGACTTTTTGAATTGTTGGAATTTTGTGTGTTGGAATTGGATTTTATTTTGCTTTTGTCTTTGCTTTTCTTGGATGAAGAAGTCCCTGGTTGATTTTTTTCTGCGGTTGGGAGAGATAGGGACGATACTCGACCGCCTTCGCAGTTTTTTTGACAATTAGTACATTTAGTTTTAACAACTCCAGGTGTACCACATCCATAGCAAAACAATTTTCGAGGCATAAGGCACTGACTATAAGTATGATTCTGATTGTTACAATTCCAACATACAATATTCGTATTCAATGCAGATACTTGACGGGAAAAATTATTGTGCGGACGGTAAGAGGAAGTATGAGGTGAGCTTAAGTCAGGTTCAAGTAAATTCTGTTTTCGAGAGCCAAAGTTAGAGGTATTTGAGTGTTGTGAGTAAATGGATGTTTCTTCAAGTTTTTTACATTTAGCAGTTAAATCCGAAATTGTTAAAATATCTAGTAAAGCTAATGGTTGAACAAAATTAGGTAACAAATTGCGTTGAATGATTCTAATTTTAGTTGATTCATCTGGTTTGATGTCTAACCCATTGAATAAACTACACATAGAATTTATGAAAAGGGTAACTTTTTCGTTAGGATGTTGTCTACGATTTTTTATTTCCTCTAATAAATCTTCATGGTAGTTATAAGGAAGAAAATCTGATTTTAATTTAGTTACAAGTTGACCCCAATCTTGAAATTGTGTCCTATTATTCAGGTACCACTAAAAAGCTTCATCGGTAAACAAGTCAGCTGCACTAGAGAAAAGTTCAGTATCGCTAACTCCCCTAGAAATTTTTAAACACTCTACTTTTTCTAAAAAACTTGTAAGAGACTCTTCAGGAGAAACCCCAGAGAAATGTATTCCCCATTTATGAACCAGTACTGGTTTAGAAAAAGAAAAAGATTGATTGTTATTGACAGGTGTCGAATGAGCTTGGCTTGTACCCGATAATCGTGAATCTAATTCTCCTTCCAACAAGAGTATTCGTTGTGTAAGTCTCTTTTTGAAATTTTCTTGTTCTGCCGTGTACTCATTTGAATTATGATTTAACCGAGTAGCTCTTGCATTTACATGTCCTAACCGACAAGTTAATCTTAGATATTCTGTATCTCTGACAGTTCCTACAAAATCTTTAATTTTTTTTTCAAGATCCGATAATGTGGTTTCAATACCAGCGATTTCTTGCTCAATTTCTAAATTGTCAACATATAAAAGAGAACTCCTACCAGAATATTCCTGTGCTAAAACACCTCGTAGTATTTTCCTACGTTCAGCTGAAGTAGCTAACACTGATTGACCCCGGTATGCTAATTCATGCTCGAGTTCATGATTGAATAGATAATCTACGTTCAATTCAAAATTTTGAGACATGATTTATTTTATTCTAAAATGTAATTGAGGTAGAAACACAACAAGCAATAAAAAAAAGAAAACAGGTAAGACAACTTCGACACTAAACCTCTAAATTTGGTATCACTCGAAATGCAAGTATTTAAGGTAGAAAGTAATCAAAATATATGTTAGGTATCAAGATAATAAGTTCACAAAAAAGTTCTTGAAAGTGTGAAAATATTTATAGAAACACAAGATATTTTGTAAGATAACTTAAAGAAACAATACACTTTCAAACACTATTTGTAAACTAAGTTTTCACCTCTGGTTTTCTTTATGTGAGATATCAATCTTTCATAAGCCCTTTACAGTAATATATATTCAATCCTCCTGACTAAATTTATACACACTTCATATATTATAGTATTTTCCCTACAATAGCCAAAGAAAAAAAACGATAGTTAAAGGCAAGATAACTGACTACTGAAAAAAAAATATTACATGAACACTACAGTGAATAACACGTTGGGCGCCAAATGAAACGTTAATTACTTATGTTGGGTGTCAAATGAAATGTAACTTTAAAATTTATTGAAAAAAATATTTGTATTCAAAAATGATTCTCAGGGGTGGTTTTCGCCGAACTTAAAAAAAACAGAACTGTAGCTTAAAAGAAAAGGTAGTTAAATAAGTTGAGCGCCACGTGGTTTTTTTTTACTTTTTATAAAAAGAATAGGTTAACCCCGAAACTATGAATAAAGTTCTGTCCTGTTATTTGAGCATTCACTATGTGATATCTTGAAGTGTGTGACTATAAATTCAGTAGGAAGGAAGTTGAAATAAAATTCCACAAGTTAAGCAATAACAATAAATATGAATTTAATTAGTTTCTAATTTAAAAAAATATGAAATTTATGTAAATCTATAATAAAACAAAGTAACAATGTCCGTGGGTGAAGCCCTTAAGTTTACAAATTATAGGCAAATAATTTTAGTGGGTGAAGCCCTTTAGTTTTACAAATTATAGAAAAAGAATTTCAGTGGGTGAAGCCCTTTAGTTTTACAAATTATAGAAAAATAATTTTAGCTTGAAAGGTTGACCTTGGTGAAAACTTCTTTGTATAGGTATAAAGTTACTTATCTTAGAGAAAGTATTAGCATGGGAGCCTCTCTGCCTTCTTGGGTATTAAGTATTAGGTAGAAGGCCGTTTCATTTCCCTCAGCAGTGGAGGTATGCCTTGAAGCTCATCCGATATTATGATACCATAAAATAGGTGTAAAGGTAGATGTCAATTTCCAAATACTTTGTTTTATGTCTTTTTTTTTTTGTTGTAAAAAAAACTATGTAGCCAACCGCTAAAATAATACAATATAAATTAAAATCAATATTACAATGATTACATCATCAACTCTCTGTAAAGTTAATTCATCTTTAAGAAAAAGTACATTTTTTTGTTTTTTTTAGAGCTCATGAAATTAGCTAAAGTCTTACTAATAAAATAACTTCACCAGAGAATTGTTCAAGAAAGGGAAGGAAATAATTCAGGGAATGTGAAGGTCACATGAGGTCACATGTCCTGAAATGTTGAATAAATTACACAGATATTTTATACAAAATCCGTTATTAAACACTAAAACTATAAGAATGGGAATATAGAATCTTACCTGTAGGAATATTATAACTGAAAAAATAATCTGGATCTTTGAAATTTTATGTGATGTTAGCAGATATATCCCACAGCGGTTGAAATGCCCACGTCTGTTTTAATCGACCGTTTAGATCGGAAAGAAAGATGGCTGTTTCCGATTCACAGTAACCACCTCTACTTAGAACGAGTTTTGCGAATTCGACACCAAGTCCCTGGTTATACGATACGGCAAAGCAACCGGAAGAATAACAAAGACGACTGTGAAACTTCACGTTTCAAACTCCTACTAAATATATATAACTAGGTATTAACAATAAAAAACGTGAAGAAAATTCGGAAATACTACTTTGAACACAAAATACAAACTGAGAGATAATTATGAGATAACTATTTTTGAAATGAATGAAATGAGCACTGACACATGTCACAATAAAAAACAGAACAGATGTCACCATAACGTCACTTTATTGGTCAATTCCTACCATACAACTGTGAATCTTCCTTAAGTCATGTCAAAACCCAGTTATAAAGAATGAGTAACTATTACCTTCTTAGTCGGAGTTTATTAATAGCAATTGTATTATTTTTTTAAACCTACGCTAGTCTCAGAGTAACTAGTCTCTGACTAATCTAGGAGTAAGGGCGGAGTAAGAAATTTTTATTATTAAGACAGAAACTGTTTACCGATTCACTGTATACTGAACAACTACTTGATTCACTCGAAAACCCGCTATATATACCTAGTCCCTCGAATCTCTAGAAATTTCGCGATAAACCATTGTATGGCCTGGTACATTTCTAGAACAGTCTGGATATTACCTGCGAAAGAACGATCGCATTCATCGTTTGCGACAGGACCGGCTTCGGAATTAGTGAGTTCGTAACATTACGTCGCTATAAATCAAACGAAAATGGAACCTGATAACTGTGGATTTGATCCACCATCCCAAAATTCTACAAACGCTACCAGCACAATGCACAAATCATATTTCAATGTTTTGAGTCAAACCACCATAAAATATCCTGCTAAAGATCAAGCAATTATTTTCAACGCCACTAACGGAGCAGAACTTCAGGACTATCTCCTTCAACTAGGACCACTTGTGTAGCCGAAAAATTCCTTTTTTCCTCGAGGATATCAATCAACAGAGTATGCGTTTATTTTTCGAACAAAAATTGTGTGAACAATTTCCTACAACTTCAAGAAGAAATTACCGTTTGTGGAGAAAAAATCAAAGATGGAAGACTATCAACTCCCTCGGAGATAATAGTCATGTCCAACGTATGCCCTACAATTCCGCACGAAACTATCTCTACAGAGCTCGAAAATATAGGACCAGAACTACTATCTCCACTTTCCTTTTACGAATTGGCGCAACAGATCCGGCATATAAATTTTTAGTTTTAGGCGTCAAGTATATATTGTACTACCTGTTACCCCTTCAATCCCTGACTGGATATCCTCTACGATAACTCTTCTTATCGCATATTCAATACACAAGACAGCCAGGGCTGTTTCAAATGCAAACTCACTGGACACCAAGCATCACAGTGCCCAAATATATAGCTCGCTTCTAATGAACCAGCAGCTTCCACTTCCTCAATCAATTAACTGCGTACGCCATCCGTACAGCCAATAAATTCTGACATCGATGAATCCTCCACCGTAAACACAAACTCTAAAAACACTATTACTCCCAACGCAAACACCTCATCGTCACAAAATTCATCAACCATTTCACGACCAGGCTCTTTAAATCTCCCGACGCCTACCACCAACACTTCAGAAAAGCAAACATCTGTAGACGATAGTACACTAAACAAACAATTATCTTACAAACAAACACACTCTGAAGCGGTATCACCATTCAGTGGGGAGCTCCCACCATCTGATGACATAAGCAAAGACTCCAAAACGCTAAAACGTCCACCTAAAGCAAGAAAGCAGAGCACATCTGAAACTTAATCCACAATCGAACCAGAACACATCGCAGCAGCAATCAAATTTTTTGATAACCAATCCCACCCTCCTATACTCAACATTGATCAGTTCAAATATCTGCTCGAAAATTCATACGGCTTAGAGGACACAGATGCATTAAACTTAGCTACAGAGTACACTTCAAACATACAAGGAATAATGAAATTGCTCTTATAAGTTTATCCATATTTAACCGAAAGAACCATGAAAATTCGCTGCACTAAATTGAGGAGAAAACTGGAAAAACATCTGGAGATCGATACCTCTAGTGACAGCACCTATGAAACCTGAAATTAATCTCCAATTCTATACAACAGTGGAATTAATATGGCTATTTTATCCATCTAAATATGACTAAGTATTATTATCCGAATACGCACCTGACATCATAGCACTTCAATAAACGCACTTCGAAAAATACAAAACACACGTGATTAAAAACTACATAATCAAAAAAAAATAAAAGCCTTATAAAAAGACAATGACATCACCACAAATAATGCAAAAATTGCTGAAGAACTTGCAAAATTATATAGTCGAAATTCTAGCAAGGAAATATATTATGCAGAATTTCTCAACCGTAAATTAAATGAAGAAAAGCTAGACTGACATATTGAGGACTACCCAATGAAAGACCTGATAACAGAGGAAGCATTTGAAGACGCTTTATCTTTGATAAACACACATCACATCATCTGGTCCAGATGATATACCTGCTTTCTTTCTCCAAAATTTACCAATCAGCGGTAAGAAACTTCTCTTGCGAATATTTTACTCTATATGGACCAACTACACATTTCCAGAAATTTGGAGGAAGACAATAGTTATACCTATTCCAAAACCTAATAAAATAATAAATCGTCGATTACCTTGGTGCCCTGAAGCAAACAATCAACATATACCCGAACAATCAGGATTCAGAGCTAATAGATCAACTTTGGATAATATAATCGACTTAGAAAGTGAACTACACGGAGCCTCCAACAAAAAACAAAAATGTCTGGCAGGTTACTTCGACCTCAATCAAGCTTTTGACAGAGCTTGGCACCACAAAATCCCGCTATACTTTCAAGTAAAGATGAATGGAACAATTTCCAACTTTAAAACACAAGAAAATGGGAATCCCCAAGGTTCGGTTTCGAGCCTCACATTGTTTTTTATTGCAATTACACAAAATATTGATACACCCATACAAGGTCGACTAAATGCAGATAATTTGATTTTATTTATGAAAGGTAAAAACTTGAGCAGTTCAGCGAATTTGCTACAAACAGAACTTCTCAAACTAAAACTATGGTCAAGAACATCTGGAATGACCTTCAGTGCTCAGAAAACAAAATGCATAATATTCTTGAGAAGAAAAACAATGCAGAAACCACCACTAAAACTCTATAACAAAAGTTTGATGTATGCTGAAGAAATAAAATTTCTTGGTATGATATACCGCGACCAACATCTTAACTGGAAAAATCATATTAAAAAAGTGATCCTTTTTGGTCAACCTGCACTTAACTTACTGAAATACACATCAAATAAACACTGGGGAGCCGGAGGAAATCTGTTGCCATTGATGTATGGAACAATTATCAGATCCAAAATAGATTACGGATGTGTAGCTTACGCCTCAGCTACATCAAAAATGTTCTAAAACCACTTGATACTTTACACAATAATGCATTACTATTAATACTAGCGGCATACCGTACAACCCATACTCTCCTATTCACTACACCATTTTTGACAAAATTTCTTCTCTCCGCTCACAGCACAGTGCCACATTATACTCCAATATTTATAATCTATTAGCAAATACATTTCCTCATCTGTAATTACCTGGTCTTCAATTTTCCACCTAACTCCTCCCTGGCTGATCAGTCCTCCACCTGTGAACACATCCCTTTCACAATACAAAAAACAAGATACCAGCCCTCATATCTTCTTAAAACACTTCTCACAATCTCTGCTCAACTCTCAAGGCTACACTTAGATATATACAGACGCGTCTAAGACTTTGTAAGGAGTTGCAGCAGCTGTGATTGCAATGAAAACAGTCAAACTGCCATACAATGCAAGCATTCTCTCAGGCGAACTTCACGAAATACTAGAGGCTACAAAAATAATACGCAATAGCCGCCAGGACAAACACCACATAATTACCGACTCACTCAATGATGTAGCTTTACTAACCAGAATATACACAAAAAATCCAATTGCATAATACATCAACACAAGCTCCACAACTTAAGTCACCTCAACAAAGAGATTGCTTCCCTATGGGTCCCTTCTCATACAGGAATAAAAAGGAACGAAACAGCAGACGATTATGCCCGTATCGCAGCAAACCCTTCCGGACACGTCCACATACCACACGACTGCATCAGATTTAAAATCTCACTTTCGACACCATATACTAAACAACTGGAATATTGAATGGAAACAAAAAGCATTTAAACTCCAACAAGTAAAACCTTACATAGGAAAATGGCAATGCAACAAAAATAGGTTGATGTAGGGGTCTCGGGTCTAGCATACTTCCAGAGATGATAAAAGAAATTTTTTCACGGAAATGTGTTGGTGGATGATAATTTTTAAATTTACCAAAATCAGCCATCCCCACCCCTTCCCTAGGGGGGGATGGGGGGGGTCAACACCGTTAAAAATTCGTAAAAATTAATTTTTAAATATGGAATCAAATTCTACGTATTTTTTCACGTACAACCCGAAAATTTCATTTCGACAACTTTTTTTTTAAAGTTATGCGGAAAAAATGTTTTAAAAAAATTGATAATTCCATAAATATAAAAATCTTTATTCCGTCTTTACGAATGAAAATAAAAATTTGATATTTGGCGTATGTATATTTAACAGAATCACTAAACAAAATAACATAACCATCCATCCCCATCTCCCCCATAGGGGGGGATGGGGGTGTGTCACCTTCAAAAATTCGTAAAAATGAATTTTTAAATATGGAATAAAATTCTACGTATTTTTTCACGTACAACCCTGAAATTTCATTTTAACAACTTTTTTTTAACAAAGTTATGCGGGAAAAATGTTTAAAAAAAATCGATTATTTCATAAATATAAAAATCTTTATTCCGTCTTTACGAATGAAAATAAAAATTTGGTATTTGGCATATGTATATTTGATGGAATAAAATTTGCGATAAAATAAATTATATGCAAATATCATACCATAGGGGTAGAGGGTGGGGGTGAGTTTGGGAAATATTAGGGTTGGGGTAATTTTGAGTATGTCATAAAGTTCTACACCCTTTGTTAAGTATGTATGCCAATTTTCATATTTTTTTCTCCATTATTGCCATAGATATTTATTAAAACGTGTTTTGAATTTTTTTGGAAAAAATTTAAAACCTCTTGATTTCGAAATACGGGTTTGAACCATTTAGAGTCATATTTTGAAAATAAAAAAAATACTGCAGGGGATACCACATTAAAAAAACGCGCCGCGGCTTTACCTCTTTATACCAATTTTCCAGAAAAGCAAATAAACTTAGCCCAAAATGAATAGCAAAAGCTAGAACACGCATACGGACAAGCAATGAAAAAAAGTCTTTGAAGATGACAGACACATTTTTAAGATTTTGCAATTTTATTTATTTTGGATAAATTAAGTAATACTTGGAAAATTGATATATCAGGTGGTGTGGAAATAAGCCCACAAATGAAAAAATGAATGGAAACTTATCCCTGAGTAACCCAACCCTAATATAAATATCTTTGGCAATAATGGAGAAAAAAATATGAAAATCGGCATACATACTAAACATATGGTGTAGAATTTTATGACACACTCAAAATTACCCCAACCCTAATATTTCCCAAACTCACCCCCACCCTCTACCCCTATGGTATGATATTTGCATATAATTTTTTTTGGTTTCAATACTCACCATTAATCTTAACTCGCAGTATTTTTTTCATTCCCAAAATATGTCTCTAAATGGTTCAAACCCGTGTTTCGAAATCAAGAGGTTTTCAATTTTTTCCAAAAAAATTACAAGTCCGCAAATTCAAAACACGTTTTATATATATCTTTGGCAATAATGGAGAAAAAAATATGAAAATTGGCATACATACTTAACATAGGGTGTAGAATTTCATGACACACTCAAAATTACCCCAACCCTAATATTTCCCAAACTCACCCCCACCCTCTACCCCTATGGTATGATATTTGCATATTATTTATTTTATCGCAAATTTTATTCCATCAAATATACATATGCCAAATAGCAAATTTTTATTTTTATTTGTAAAGACGGAATAAAGATTTTTATATTTCTGAAATAATCGATTTTTTTTAAACATTTTTCTCGCATAACTTTGTTAAAAAAAAGTTGTTAAAATGAAATTTCAGGGTTGTACGTGAAAAAATACGTAGAATTTGATTCCATATTTAAAAATTCATTTTTACGAATTTTTCACGGTGTCGACACCCCCAACCCCCCCCTAGGGAAGGGGTGGGGATGGCTGATTTTGGTAAATTTAAAAATTATCATCCACCAATACATTTCCGTGAAAAAATTTTTTTTATCATCTCTGGAAGTATGCTAGACCCGAGACCCCTACATCAACCCAAAAATAAACGTCAGCACCAGTTCATCGTCACACGACTCCACGTCGGACACACTAGGTTGACACACGAATATCTTCTGACTCGGGAGCCTATTCCACTTTGTGTTCTACTGTGCCTTATATTTTATTGGAGTGTCCATCATATGAAATCGGAAGGAAAAACTTCAGAATAGGAAGAAGCCTTCAAGAAATAATTGGAGAAAAATGCAACCTGTGACAGAACGTCTCCTCAAACCGTCCCTGTGTCGCATTCCTCACTCCCCAGGTCATAGTTTAGTTGCTTGCTACTCTGCCTTTCCTCTACACAGGCGAGACACTGCACATGGCCAGAATTCCTCGGAGTCTACAAGATACGAGATGACCAATTCATTTTCTGGATTCTTATTCTTACCTTGGTAGAAGATAGAGGTGCTTATCGTGCCTCGTTGAAGACTATATTTCATTTGTGTTGTACTATTTGTTATATTCTCTAATTATTCAGTAAAGTTAAATATATTCATAAAAATATCGGAGTGTCATTGCCGCCCTGCTAGCTGTCAAATAAAATCCCAACGTTACAAACCATCAAATAGTATATTAAAGTATAAGGGGATATTGAGGTCTTTGAAACACGTGCGTCATGCTCGAAATAGAGCAAGTGTTTTGAAGACCAGTTATCCACGAATACTTCACGCTATTTTTTTTATTGGTGCACTTTGAAATTATAACTACTGGTCTATAACTACTACCGCAACAAGAAATGGAAATCATAAATGGAAATGAGAACTAAATGTAAAATGGTTGAATTCGTGATGTATACCTTGCGTTGTCATGGAAATGAGAAAAACATGAACTAATTTGTATTTTGATGGAAGTTCAACCTTATTGAGTTCTGTGAATGTCAATAGTATAAATTTGAATACCATTTCCTAAGATTTGAAAAATCGAAATATTAATATTTCAAACAATAGGTGTGTTCTTTTTGACTGAGATCCCAGCTCACTTCAGTTAAAGTGATCTGAGATTAAGTGATGTGAGTAAGCACCAAAAAGAACGAACTACTCAATTGAAGCGCGCGATCTGCCGATGCATGCGTGAATAAGAGACATAAAACATATAAATTTGTATCAACATCTAATAATGTTATTGGATCCATAATTATTACTCTTGATATTACAATTGATAATTTGTAACAAAAGAAAATTAGGTTATGTGTGTTTATATGTGAACAAAATCAAATATTCCTTCATCCCCTCCATTTTATTTCCGACTTAAGTCCAACTGATACCCCTTTACATCACATTCAGCATCGGTGAAGGGGTAGGAAAAATCTCAGCTCACTTCGAAGTGAGTGAATCAAAAAGAACGCGCACATTACCGATGTGAGCTGAGATAAACTGAGATCTCAGTCAAAAAAAACACATCTAATACCAACGGCACTTTCCATTTTAATTTATAAATTTGACATTGTTAAATATTGTTCGAATAAAAGTTTTGACGTTACAGACTACTCCTGTCAGATCAATAGTAAAAAAATTGTCATTTAGACATAATTTAGACCATAGATTTAGACTTCGTTTCTCGAGTTGTTGATCTTGCCACGGTAACTTTAAATCACGCGCGTTTCTTAAAGTTCGATTTAAACACGCTGAAGCGTGCTTTAAATAGGTAAAATGGTTCACCAATAAAAAAAAATTATTTCTTTCCCGAAATATATAAACATTCTCCACAAATTGTAACAAACTTCTAACTGAAATAATTGTACATACTTATAAACT
>CAJUYH010002313.1:39092-60638 GCA_910591685.1 Galerucella tenella | reverse complement strand
ATACTCATCGCTGAGCTCTCGTAGCCCATCTACTCCTAGAAATTCCTAACTCACATGTGGATCCGCAGCAATGTATCCCTAAACTTTCATACAATCTATATCTGTATTGTATATGTTAAAAAAAAAACGATCTTGTAGAGCCCAGTTTAACGTAACATTTTTTTTTCAGGTGATTTATTGGACATTTTGGCATTAACGAATTCTGGCATAAACTTCATTCTCTATTGTACGATGTCAAAGCAATTCCGACAGACGTTTTATGAATTCTTCAGATTGAAATACTTCATGGAATTCAATGGACTTTCCGAAAATACTGGACTTGAAAAAACAGGAGAGAAAGTTACACAGATAACTGCGGTATAGCATTATTCAAGGCTTGTTTGAATTTTATTTATTCAATTCAATTCCAATACTGAACATAAAAAAAGGTGAACGGTTATTGAAATACTTCTCCATTTTCCCATACGAAATGCGTTAAGTTATTAATAATTGAAAAAAAAATCCCCACATGTTGCGAATAATTCATCTGATTCACTATTTATTTTTACTATATGGAATAATTTCCAAGAAATCATGTCTAGTACAAAAAACTGGAAACCTCACTTTTATAGTAGATCCATATACCATATATGCAGGTTACTCAATTTTTACTCCTGAGTTTCATACTGCTGTTGTCTGGAAAGATTGGAAAAATTTATATAAAAGTTGGTTCAAATCCCAAATTAAAATTATTTCCTGCACATAGAATGGTTCATACGGCTACAACACCTGATACTTCATTTCATACTCCTAGATTCTGCTTCGAGACTTTTTTATTCCATATGATCTGCAACAACAACAACAACATAAGATATGGTTTTAAATGAAACTAACTGTTTCTAAATGACTCCACAATATATTTCTAAAAATGTGTAAATTGCAAGTGAATTATTGACAATTGTTTCGATATAAATATCATCGTCAGAATGACAGAAGTTACTTTTGACATGATGTATACTTGATATATATTTGGCTAGTCCAAATATATTGTGGAGTCATTTAGAAACAGTTAGTTTCATTTAAAACCATATGATGAGTAGATTCCACGAAGTGAGGGTTTATACAGTTAACTCAACAACTTAAGAAGTGATAAGAATGAATACCAAAAGTAGACCACTCTTCTTGGTTATCTTCACCCCCACAATCACTCTCGATTACAAGAGTAATTTGGGAACAGAGAAGACTGCTAAAACAATCTATCTAATGCCAAACCTGCAACATTATTATTAGGCCAAGAGCCGGGTATTTTTTGTACAAATGTACGGCTACAGGTATTTTTTCCTTCAAATATGTTCAGGGGTGTCCCCTGAATGTAAATCCAATTTGGCGTCATAGGGGGGGCTTCACTTCAGCCGCCATCTTGAAAACACGTTTTATTGAATATCTCGCAAACCGCGCATCGTACGACAAAAATTGTGGAAATCATTATTGTAGATTATTGTAGTATTTTCCATGTTTTTTATCCGAAACTTTTTTTTGTATAACGCATAGGTTTTAAATTATAGCGCTACAAACTTTTCTCAATATGGTTTTTGCTAAATATTTAGTTAATGGTCAATGATAAATTGAAAATGGTGGTAACTAGATTGTAGAGCATGAAATTTTCTATTTTATCCCGTAGCATTTATAGTTCAGGTGCTGCAGCTTGGTGAAACTTGCTCCTCGTACATTATCAGTGGCAATATTGCTTGTTGTATACGAAAACCATTTCATAACGCATACAATGGCATGAAGTGTTCAAAAAAATGTCAATACAGCTGTGTACCAAATCAATTAAAATCATAAATGATGTGGAACTAATAATTCATTGATTTTTATTGTTGCTTAGAATGGTATCATCATATAAAATATTGTCCATGTAGCAAAAAACATCATAGTAAGAATTGCTATTGTTATTCTTTATATCATTATTAATCAACGTTATGCTTGTATTATGCTATTTTATATTGTACAGTATTATTTTATATTGTAATATTAGAAATGATTTCTTTTTTAATAGAAGAATATGAAGATTGGTATTCAATTTGAATTTTCCATTTTCCAAATTTAACGTGAATCTGAGTTTTTCGAAAAATCACTAAGTGACGTTACGCTGAAATTGGGATTTTTAGACCCCCTCCCCCGGTTGTCACACTTTCTGTCACCCCCTATCAATATTACGTCACAAAATCCAAATATCCCCTCCTAAAAAAAAATTTGATTGAATGTGAATACATTTATCTAATTCCGCTATCAAATGTGACACTTTACGTCACTCCTTGACGTTAGGTAACGTCACATTTTCCATAACCTTCACATATCAGTTATGGAAAGTAGTTATGTAAAAACGTTACCTAACTGTTTATGTTTCAACATAGAGATACCACATGAGTTTCAAAGAATAATTTATTAATTAGGTAGGTACTGTCAAAACTGACAATTATTTCATTATTTAAACTGTACAATTAACCCATTATTTCAATTCAATAGTATTTTAAGATTTATAAACATTAGAAACATTATTCAGGACATAGTTATTTAAAGTAAGTCAATTTTCTGGGTGAATACATCATGGTAACAATACTTCTAACACCATTTGATATTATCATTGTAATTGAAGATTTTATTGAATATTATGGAAGCGCGGAATTAGATAAAACGTTGTACGTGAACACGTTATGAAGAGAGCGACATTGTTCAACACGCGTAATTTGCAGAACTCGCTAGCGCTCGTTTTGGCAAATATTACGCTTGTTGAACAATATTGCTCTTTTCATAACTAATTACGTAAATATTTATTATAAGTTTAAAAATCTGCATAATTCACTGATTTGAAATGAGTGACTTCTATCATGACAAAAATTTGAAAAAAATTATGGAGAGAAATACTCTAGTGGAATTTTTTGAAGTCGCGAACGTCACGTTGCCTTTCGACCACCGGTCCTCCCTTGTCACACTCACCAAGACCCCTCCACCCCCTTGTGTGCGAACGTATTTCATGAACGGCCCCTATCCCGTTTCAATTGTTGCAAATTTTGTAGAATACTGTGTTAATTCGTCTGCACTTTATTTTCTCCGTCCAAAATTGTTGTCGAAATTACTAAAAGAAAAAGATGTGTATAGCCTACTGAGCTAACAACCAAGAGGTCCTAGGTTCGAGACCCGTTTTGGACTTGGGCTTTTTCCCCTTTCTCAAAAAAATATTTACATGTGCTTATAAATCAATTAAGTAACGAGAGAAAACTAGACGTAATATAATATATTGAAAGTAACAGAATAATAACACACAATTCGGAAAATTTATATGATTTCCTTCATATCTGGCCACATGTAGTTACTGCGCATGCTTTCAGCCCTGTAACCGGTACGTTTAACGCTAAGTCTCGAACAGGCGAGGGAACGACCCTAACGCATGATGAATATACAGCATTATAATCTCGTTATAACCTCATTTACAGCGTAATAGCTCCTAAACTATTAATGCTACGGGAAAAAGTTTCCAATGAAATTAATAGAAAATCTTATGCTCTACAATTCATTTATCACTATTTTCAATTTATCATTGATGATTAACTACATATTGACAAAAAACCATATTGAAAAAAGTTTGAAGCGCTATAATTAAAAACCTATGCGTTATACAAAATAAAGTTCCCAATAGAAAAGATGGAAAATATTATTATCTAAAATAATGATTTCCCCAATTTTTGTCGTACGATGCGCGGTTCGCGAGATATTTAATAAAACGTATTTTTCAAGATGGCGGCTGAAGTGAAGCCCCCCCATGACGCCAACTTGGATTTACATTCAGGGGACACCCCAAAGAAAAAAATACCTATTCCCGTACATTTTTTTCAGAACCCACTTTTTTGGCTGGGGCTCTTGGACTATATTAGGTACTCAATTGTTTCGGAAATACACACAAATAATTTTATTTTAAAAACAGCAATAATTTTATTTTCCAGCTCATAAATTAAATTAGAATGGGTTATCATTTAATGGTCGCAATAGGATTTTGATTTTTTGTACATTAAGAATCAAATCCCGGCCTAAAAATCCTTTCCAGTATTCAAACTTTATCATTCGTTTTTCCATAGGAACTGTGCCCCTGAATCTAAAGCAAAAATAATACACAGAAGAAAAAATATTCTCAAAATTTATTAAGCCAGGCTTTGGAAGATATGGCATCGGGTATGTATGCTTATCAGGCATCAATGAAATAAGGCATACCAAAAAGCACCCCAAAAGTCAAGATGTAAAAAATACTCGGATAGAAACTGTGGAAAACAACCCATTTTGGCTCCTCATATCATAAAGTGGATACACTTTTTGGGAGATGCCGGATCTCCTGTCAGCCGCGAACAACTATTAAGCACTATTGCAACAATAGTGAAAGATCTAAAGGGGACAAATCAATTTAGAAACGGAATTCCAGGAATGCAGTGGTGCCGATCGTTTTTAAGCCGCCATCCAGATATAGCGCCATAAATAGCACAAAATTTTACTCCTGGCTCAGCAGCAGTTACTGAAAAAATGATAAGGATGTGGTTCTATTAAGTTCAATCAATGATTATTTCGTCAAGAAACAAATTACCGACGTTTCAGATGATCCCAGTCGTATATTCAACTGCGACGAAACAGCATTTTTTTGCGTCCAAAGGCGAAACAGGTCCTAGTGAGAAGAGAAGCAAAATCGGTCTTCAATAGGATAGCTGACAATAAAAAAGAATGCTCAACTGTTTTAGCAACAGTGGCTGCAAATGGAAGTGTTGCACCACCCATGGTACTCTATCCGTATATATGAGTACATTGCTAATTGTTTTCATGAGTGGCTTGATGTAAATAATATCAAAAGGCCCATCGTCCTTTTTCAAGATGGACAGGTCGGCCACATATCGTTGGATTCGAGTGAATTTTGTCTTGAACATCAAATAGTTTTGGTGGCTTTAGTCCAAACTATACCCATATAATGCAGCCACTTGATGTTACTGTAAACAGGCCAGTTAAGGCAGCATGGCGCAATATAGTGCACAATTTTTGAATAAAAAATAACCATGACAAAACTGAACAGACTGAAATTGCTTAACTGGTCAAACAGGTTTTGACTCTACTCTTGACGCTGAAGCGACTCGAAATTCTTTCAAATGTACGGGCGCATTTCTATTAAACGTAGAAAGTATAGCGTACGACAAATTGGATAAAAAAAGTCAAGTAGAGCTGCTAATACAAATAGCTTTACCTTATATTATTTTCAAGATCGCCAAGTTTGGTGTTTAGTTTTGTCCTGCAGAATAGTATCAAGTACCTATCAAGACATTCTGTCCCAATTAAAATTCCATAGCTAATTTTGTCCTAACTGTACATATAGGACAATTTGTTTTGTATATGCCTATTATTTTTATATGCAATTACAAATCAAAACGTCTTCTCTGACGTAGATAACATAACTATTTTGATGGACATATTTTGTGTCCGTTGCAAGGAGGTTATTTTAAAAAAAGCTAATAATTGAATATTTCGTTTATATCAGTAGATCATTTCCATCACCAGGTACTACTATCGATGAAAAAACAAATAACGATTCGGGATTCTGATGATTTTGTGTGATGTGTCACCTGCTAGCGGCGACAAAACTGATGTGATTGAAATGACAATTTTTTTTATGGGAAAGATTTTTTATCCAAATTTAAACTCAACGAAGAGAAGTTTCATTTTAAAATGTTGTCAGTGGTAGTTTTCACCAGAAATGAATACATGAGAAATAATAATGTATTATTATAGCCAACTCCGAATTAAATATTGAACAAATTATATACATTCGTTCTCTAACCTGCAAATTGTCAAGCAATCGATGTTTACACACTCGGTATAACAAATTTCACAAAAAATTAGTTACGACACTTTCGAAGAAGTAGAAATATATTTATTATACACTTTTGTTGAACAACAACTATGAACTTTCCACCGTAGACACTTGAAAACGCTATCATAAAGTAATACGTACGATTGACAAAATCTCGGGTTTTGCCATCTAAACAGCTATGCGTGTTTGTGCAAGTTTAAACAAGTGAAAATCACAAAACAAGACGAGCAAAGACGCGGTTAGTTTGAATGCAATCGGAGTATTTCTTTATAAAGTAATGTTTATATTAGATTATGTAAATAGATGATGTAAATAGATTTCTGTATGAATATTTTTTATTTATTTATCTTTGTATACAATATTGCTAATTGATCGAGAATGTAGATGAAAGGATTTTTAATTTGAGAAAAGCTTTTTTTATACAGTAGACAGTGTAGACAAAAATTAACGATAGCCAAAAAATACGTATTATAATCAACATTATTAATCGAAAAATAGTTCCGCAAATCAGTACACGTTACGCACTCCGTCACGGCAAATCCGCCTTGGAATCCGTAAATTTCGCGAATTTGGTATGACGAATTCGACAAGGTAAATGAATGTAGCAAGAAAATAGAAAATACCATCTAATAGTATATGTTTTCACGAGTAATTTGCATTTTGAAAATTTGAAAAAGCTGTGGTAGAAGCCGAGAAATTTTTTTCAGAAAAATCCATTTTTCGGTCGATTTTTGACTTTGAATTGCCGATAACTTGAAAACAAAGCATTTTTCGGAAAAATATCAAGAGTCAAAAAGTGTTTATTTTCATCCATTTCACCTTTAGAAATGATTAGCGTAACGATGTTTCCATTTTCTGTGATTTTGCAACTTTTGGTTAATAACAAATGACTGACCATCGGGACAAAAAAGTGTTATCGAGGTTTTTTGTTCCCAATAATATAATTAGTCGATCCCAATTGATTTTTCCCTCGCGTTTTGTAGTGGTCGGAAAACTCGTTTTTTCGTGACCCTTTTTAGGGGTGCACCGCTCGCCTATATAGTTTTTTTTAAAAGTACATAGAGTATTGGAGTGCAATAGATCTTTAACAACCAGATATTCATGAGATATTACAGAGTTGCATTCAGAATTGACGGAATTTTTCATAATATTATGTCAACAGTTACCTCAGATAGGTAGGTACAGCGGACAGATCGAGACGTGAACGGTGGGAGAACTTCGAGATGCGCGAAGCCACAGTCAGTGTTAAACAGAGAAAGTATTCGGAAAACAGAAAGGCAAACATACGATGATGCGGACTAAGGGGTAATTGCAGAGATTTACTTATTGGAACTAATTCGTGATTTATTTTGTATTCTAAAATTTTTATTCATTCATTCATATTCAGAATGTTTAATGAGTGAAATTTAATCTCAATAAATTTTCTTAATAGGTAAATCCTGCTTTATCTTTTGGAACGTTATGATGAGGAGCATTGTCAATTACTAGCACCGACTTTGGAGGCAAGTTAGGTATTAATTTTTCAATCAACCATTTTTTGTAGTTCTCATAATTCATCTCGTGATGGTTATCTCCTGTAGTGGTATTAGACTTAAAAATCAATTTAGCCTTCCCAATGAAGCCTGTTTTATTTACGTTTCGATCTGTCCACTGTACTATTGAAAATAATACATTCAAGTGCCACAAATTTTGAGTTTATAGAAGAAAACTTGTTGTAATTTGCTTCGAACATAAGATTATATACTAGAGAATATTATAGCTTTCTTACCTATTCTGAACAAACAGAAATATCATCTCTTGTTTTTCAATTCGCAGGTGGAAAAACAAAAACCTGGTTATATATTTTGTGAAATATCAAAATACAATTTCGTCATTATGACCTATACCTACCTATATTAGTTTTATATATGGTTTTTGTTCTATAATAACCCTCTTTGAGGGTTCTATTTGTGAATGTTCCGTGTGAAGATGAGTGAACGTTTTACTAAACGTCCGAAAGCCTGAACAAAAAAAAAACGATGATTTTCAACGTATTTCGGTGTGTAAAGGAAGAAAACGCTGGCAGAATCGCCATGTAATCACTTTGGGTTCGTAAAAAAATAATACTATTCAGTGCGATAGAATGGTTTATTCACAATATATTTTTTAAACGATTCAATTCACAAGAATGTTTCATACGTTGCAAATAACTAACCTAATCACTTAATATTGAAACAATTTCGAGGAAGCTGTGTTGGGCAATTTATATTTAAAACAATTGCAAATGACTTGATACTCGATTTTATATTTATTCATTTATCATATGACTTAAAAGTATTTGTAGATATTACTGTATTTTTCCATCACAACAGTCACTGAAAGTGACGATGAGGAGGTTTGTTATCTCAAAATAGTTCGAAATCACATTGTAATCAGATCCAACATGACAAATTTCAATTCTCTATTCTCAATGCGATATCAAAATGGAAAGTGCTTAAACCAGCCTGTCGGGAAAAAACTCGACCTCTTCAATTCCGAGTGAAATCGCTAAATTCAAGAACTTTAAGGTGTATACTGGACACTTCATTGAAAGAAGGTCGGCCACTTTATCAACGAATTCTGGAGTTGATGTCTTAGCTCTCAAGGATGCAAATAAAATTTTATAGAATATTACAAAGCCAGGAGTCTCCCGCAGTTTGTACTTCAAGAGTAACAGAAAACTTTGAGTTGGGGAGATTATGGAGTCAGAACAATTCATACAAATTAAAAAAAACGTGACAACATTCATCCCACCTTTTGTAAATATTGCTCATAGTTATTGTCATAATCGTACAATTAATCAGGATAGGATATTTTTGAAGGCGCGAGGTTGCTGCCCCATAGAAAGTCCCGTCAGTACTAAAATTTTCAATTTAATGAGAGCCAGAATGAAAACTGTGACGCCGAAGTGGTAGTTGCAGATTCTTTCACATATATCAGCGCTGACATCCTAACCTGACAACTGCGGACCAACGTTTTACGATGTGTTGACTGTATCGTGAGTTTGTCTAGTTTTTGTTTTTAAAAACTTGGAAAACTGTAATGTGAGGTGCACCCAGTAAGCTTTATCTTTATAAAAAAACATGTTTCGTTGAATAGAAAGTGACAGAAGTAGTTATTTTTCCATACAGCTTGAAACTTCCCATTGTTGTTGAATTCATGACATTCATTTTTTTCCATGTATGTCATTGAAATATGCAAAAAACGTTTCATTTATTGTATTCTTCTTCTATTCAATGAAATATATGGACCTAATGAAAATTGCTTTATTTTTTCCACTTCAGGCATTATATGGTCAATTTTTTGACGTTTCATTCAAGTTTACTCAACTATTTGATTGTTACCATTGTAATAGACCAGGAGGTAGCATTGCAAACACCAAAGTCATAGTAAGCCGGCTGATATTAACATCGATAGTTGATCTTATATGACTAACAAGTGAACCGACCGTCAGCTGCTCAAGTAGCGGTGGGTGCGGGTGTGGGAGGCTGCGAAAGAGGTATAAAAAATAATTAAGTGATAGTACGCTGGATGGAACTTTTTTCATAAATGATTGACGTCATACTGAGCAGGAAAAAAATCGTCAGCTGCATGGTAGAGGGGGAATTATGCGTCAGCTGCTCGCATAAAGTAAAAAACCTGAAATAAAGTCATATTAAGCCGCCTAAAATTCAACTACGTGACTTTTCAAAGTATTGAAAGTACGAGAGCAACAATCAGCTGTTTGTGTATCGGTGTGAAAACGGTCAGCTAACCAAGTCGAGATTTAAAATTTCGGAGTATTTTCATTATGCTGTTTCCTTCTAAACACATATTTCAAGATAGATTCTGGCCTTGCTCGAACCCATAACACCACCTTCGGGCTCCTAAGCCTCTCCCCCTAAAATTTCAGAGCAGCATCTGCCTGTCCGTGTCGTACAGAACAGAACAAAACGATTCCGATAGCGATACCATCGACAACGAATAACTTCTGCAAATTTTGAGTTTTATATTTGGATTTTCCAATTTTATATCACCCTCCATTTTATCTGATGTTAATTTCATTTTACAAATACTGGGTGTCTCATTATATTCTGACTGTTTCCAAGAGCTAATATCTTCGAAACGGTTCTAGATAATAAGATGCGGTTTCCACAGTTAGGTTTAAAATTACCGTGAGTTTTGTTGTGACACATTTATGTATATGGCGTACTTCCGGTTTACCCGCTAGAAATGTGGCGTATTTCCAGAATACAGAAGAAGTAATTTTTTAAACGGGACACCCTGTATATTAAGCAATTTCTTGAAAGACGCATATTTTTACTTTTTATCGGTACCTTAAAGTTTGAAATCAGTGCACAGAAAGCGAAGTTAGATAACTTTAACTGGGATACTGTAATGATTCAGATATCTTATTAATAAATAATAATCAAGGAAGCGTTAATATGTCACATCACAAAAATACTGCGATCATTGATAGAACGTCACATTATGTTAGAACCAGTTAGAACCAGATGGTATTTTGAACCAAAATGTTTGCTTTCAACAAGGCGGGGCTCCACCCCATTATTCCAACATAGCAAGAGAATCTGTTAACCAACAATTTGGAAATAATTGGATTGGTAGGACTGAAAGATAGAGTCTACAACCCGATAACTGCTACAATTGAAGAATTAAAAAATAACATACGGCAGGTAATGGAAAATATTCCTCTTGAAATGCTGACAGCAGCATTTGACAACTGGTTCGATTCCACAAATGTATAGACCAAGAAGGAAGACACATCGAACATTTGTTTTAGAGTGCCCTGAGCATGTTTCTTTTTTTTTTTACAGTTCACTTTATCTAATAAAGTTCCAACTTTATATCGAAATCATTACAGTATCCTAGTTAAAGTTATCTAACTTCGGTTTCTGTGCACCGATTTCAAACTTTAAAACACCGTTATAAAGTAAATATATGCGTCTTTCAATAAATTGCTAAATATACAGGGTGTCCCATTTGAAAAATTACATCTACTGTTTTCTGAAAATACGCCACTTTTCTAGCGGGTAAACCGGAAGTACGCCATTTATATAAATGTGTCACAACAAAACTCACGAGAATTTTAAACCTAACTGTGGAAACCGCATCTTATTATCTAGAACCGTTTCGAAGATATAAGCTCTTGAAAACAGTCAGAATATAATGAGACACCCTGTATATGATATCATAATTTCATCGATATCATTCCATATTATGCATTTCATTAAATATAAAACAAGGCGAAAATTAGTATATCATGAAAGATTATGTGCATTGCTTGAATAATCTGCACCTTTACTGCTTCAGCTGACGATCTTTCCACCGCTATACACGCAGCTAATTGTTGTTTTCATACTTTTGACTATTTAAGCGATCACTAAGCTCAATTCCATCCGGCGTACTATAACTTCATTTTGCGTGTTCTTCTTACAAGTTCATGCGAGTAGCTGATGCATAATCCCTCCTCCACGATGCAGCTGACGATATTTTCTCAGCTCAGTATGATGCCAACTATTTATGGAAACAATTCCAGCCGGCGTGCGGGTGCGCGAGCTGACGCTTGGTTCAGTTATAAGTCGTTCGAATCTATACGAAAAGATGGCAAGCAATCAGCGTAAAATCACTACCCAAAATGCAACGCTACCTCCCGGACTATAATACCTATCATATTAATGTTGAGTAACTTCAGATGAAATACCAAAAAATGGACCATGAATGTGATTTTGCAATAAAAGTAAAATTACAGTAATTTTGAATATGCCGCCAAAAACTGTAAAATTACAACCATCTGATTTATGTTAGAGGTACTAACGGGACTCTCAAGGTGGTGCCACCCGTACTAATCGAGGGCGCCACGGGTCAGTTTCCCATCTATAAGTATTTTTTCATTTATGCTATTAATATTCATATAAATAAACGAATAAAATGCACGTTCAAGATGGAAAGTGTAATCGATAACTTTTTGGTAAGTGTAACTCATGTCCTTCAAACCAGTATCTGTTCGAGTTTAGAACTTTGGCATTTCTGTTCTGTAAAGCGTTATTAATAAATCCATCTCTTTATTTTTGTCACAATTATTCAGGTTAGATGCTTCAGTGACAAGTTTAACTGCTCTCTCCACTGCTTGTGTGTGACAAGGCAAAACCCTGGCGTACGAAATTGGAGATGAATCCGGATAATCTACAACTCGCTCCAACTACTCTTTAGATACACCTTTAGTAACATAAGGTTCGTAGTATACAATGTTCTTCCAGTTTATCAACTCAATATACTCCTTGCATTCATAGTTGAACTATTATAATTAATGAAAGGCATTTCTCCGAATTTCAGACTGCACAACAATTTCAAGATTCTCTGGTAAATAAGTACATAATCCGATGGTTTTAAAAATATCCTGGAGCGATAAATGCATAAATAGTTGAGCTCAATTTTGAACCACTTCTGTAAATTAACTTTCATTATAAACGCAATGTGACTAACTAGTTGATAGGTTTTCAGTAGCCGCATACAGTCTGAGAATTGTGTTATATAGTTTGTCCCAAAGTATATCGTCTTCACTTATGCCGACAACCATAAAATTGAATGGCGAAGTGCAATAAATCATATGGTCAATAGCTGCTATAGAAGAGATCGCCAGTGGCGGACTGGTTAAAATTATTTTGAAAATGATCAAATTCACGAATATCTATATTTTTGCATTTCTATCATACATCCTTTGTATTTTATTCAATATGTGACCATTCCTCTAAACTTTTTTCTTTCTCCTCCTAAATCAGAAATTATCAAATACTATTAAGTTGAATAAACTATATAATATACAGTGTGGAAACCACTTATGGAATAAAATTCTTTATATCATTATTTTGAGAAATTATAAAAAATGCCAAGACACGTCAACTTTTGAATTGAGTTGTGCGTTTTGTAAACATAAATGTAAATGTACAGGGTGATTCACGCAAGTATGCCATAGTCGGTGTTGTATTTTTTATGAAACACCCTGTATATTTGCATATTTTTGGAATCCTCTTAATGAACCAATTCCAGCAAGCTGAATAATGTTTGGTCAATTATGAATTATACAGGGTGAAATTTTTATTTCTACTGTAGTTATTAAACACATACATAAAATACCTGATGTATTTGATTTTAATACATTGAAATAAATGCTCAAAATGTTCTCCACCTAGTTGTTGGCAATAGCACAGTCTCCTATAGAACTTAACTTTGTTTAAAGTTTGAGGTGAAATATTCCGTATTTCTGTAGTTATCCTGTCTTTGAGGTCTACAATGCTAGTTGGTTGTGTTGCATATTCTTTGTTCATGAGATAATTCCACGAAAAAAAATCTAACGGCTTAAAGTCTGGCGATCTAGCTCAATAGTACTCGATAGTATCTCTTCGTCCATTCCATTAATTGGGGAAGATTTCATCTAAATAAGTTCTTACCATTAAAGCATAATGGGGTGTTGCCCCGTCTTGATGGAACCGAACATTTTAATTCGGTAAGCTAGGATCTATTGCGTTGGGATATAAGTTTGCCAACACAGAAATAACTTCATTTCTGAGTATATTTAAATATTTTCCAGCTGTCAAACTTCCATCTATATATATATATATATATATCTTTACGCCTTTGTGCGTCCGTACATTGTCCTTTTACATTTAATCGTGCGTCCGATGGTAGTTGTGCGTCCGGTATACGGACGCTCAATTATTTTTCAATTAAATTTACTTTTTCGATAGTTTTCCATCATAACAATCATTCTCACAAATTTTATGGTGGACGTCAAAATACGCTTAATTGAGTGAATTATATATGATGTGAGTTCCATAAATTTCCGTACTGGCGCTACTTGTATATACACGACGTGTATATACTGAAATATTTTTCAGCCAAACCAAGCGATTTATGCGTCCGATAGTGGCAACACCGCAATGTTGAGAATTGAGTGACTATGTCTGAATATTTCTTCGGTCGTCGTTTCATAGGAATCTTTTATAAACTTACATAAATTACTAGGACGCTGGGCCCATAGCGCTATTGACATAATATTTTCTTGTTGGTTAACGCAGTTTCATTCAGCTCATGTCTCTGGGAAGATAATACACTGACTCTTTTAGGATCCATAGAAGATGAGGCGGCAACGTAAGACAACTGATAACAATGAATTAGTGACTTATGACAAATATATAAACATTTTACAGATAACTATAGAGTATTGCTTACAAATTTCATTCTGATCTTCGATTTTATCACTAAGCGCTTACCCAACAGTTTTCAAAATATACAGGAAGTGTCATGTTGAATTTGAAAGTTAATACAGGTCATTAAAAATAACGTCATTAAGTTGAAAATGTTCATCGTGGTTGTATGTCTGCATTGGACCGCAAAGTCTCAACTAATTACATTTTATTATTTCGGAGATACAGGATGCATGAACTTAGTGGCCAGTGAACTTATGGCAGCAATCGTTCAAATTAGACACCAAGTATTATAACATTTTCAAGTTGGTTCTTTTTGTATTATTCATTTTTTTTAATTTTACAGGTTGTATAGTTTGTTCAGCCATCCTTTGCCGTTACGTCATACATTGTCCAGCTTGCTCTCTTATTCATGAAATGGATGAGACGGAATTATGACGTCATTAACGTATTTCTTATCTAAGGTCGACATAAATTTTATCTGTTACTTTTGACAATTCAGTTGTCATATTTTGAAAACAATTCTTAAAATATGCCATTGATTATAATTTTGAGGTTAAGTGTAAAATAACATTCAACAGATATAAGACATACGTAAAACAGCAGAATACGTCACCGATTATGACATAACGGCAAAGGATGGTTGAACAAACTATATCTTCAAACATTTGACAGTAACTTAAAACGACTTGAACGTAAGAGCTTCAAAAAAGTATCTTTTAGCGGAGATAAAAACTGATTATGTTTCGTAGACATGTTTTGTTGACGCTGCAACTTATAGCATTAACAAACATGCATTTTCCTTGGAAGTAGTTATTTTCCTACAGCTTCACACATATGCTAAAAACAACATTGTTTTTTCGAGCGGACGTATACAAACTAACAAGTTTATTAGTTACCTTCTAGTTATTGATGTAATCAGTAGCATTTTGCAGAAGTTTATTTCATTGACTATGTAGTATTCATTACTAAACAATCATATGAATTTACAATCCCTCACTTGTTTTTTTGCTACTCTAGGCGTAATCTTTTGCATGCAACCTTTTTGAATTATAATTAGCATTATCAAGCGAATTGGAGCCATATGTTTATATATATATATATCAATAGATCTTTTGCCTTTCGGTAACTCGAGACAACGCAATTACATATTGCTCACCATTTGTTAATCGAACTGATTTTCAGTAGTAATACCCCTAGGGTCTTGATAATACCGAGATAATTTTGTCATAGAGAATGCTGAAAGCGTGTTGCTTGATAATAGCCCAAGGCCGCAGGCCGAGGGCTATTATCTTTGAGCAACACGCTTGAAGGATTCTCTACGACAAAATTTTGAGTATTTATCAAGACCCGAGGAGTATTCGATAAGATAATTTTTTACTTTGTAGATATCAAAAAATTGATTGTCAATCTGACGCTCAATACTTTTCAATACAAACTTTATTAGTTTTAATCAAAAATTATTCATTTTTATATAAAACTACAGTTGTGAAAAGTACAATTGGTAAATTAATTGAATCGTTAGATGCAATACCAAATATTTCCGACATTTTTAGTCCAGTTGTCAGTTTGACGTTTAATTAATTTTTAATAAAACATAAACACCAAACTGAAAACACCACATGTAGGGTATTATCGCTGTAATACAGCGGTGATTGTATGAAATTTAACACATGACTTGAAATTAAGTAATTTGATTGGTTACTATATCCAGTAAAAAATTATCACTGAAATCCTCTTGTAAAACATCTACTACCATTTTCAAAAAGATGTTTCTTCCTGTCCATAGAAGGTTAAACTACTATAAAATTCCTTCAATAACAGCTTATTTAAACTTTTAATTTGAAATGACAAGCTATTTTCATTCATTCATTCATTACCATTAAATAGCTTTATATTGGATATAGTTAAAATAATACCCTTCTTGGTGTGCGTCATCGATTGTGACGTATATCCGGGTTTTCGGCATGTCGTTTATTTTATTTGCTATTTTGACATATAGCTAACCTTAAATTTGATAAATAAAATCATCAGGATCGTATTAAGCCAAATCCGAGGAAGCTATGAAATTAATAATTACCAGCTTCTTTTTCTAACTGAAAATACTTGAGAACTTTCAAAATACTAATGTTTTTCCGTGTATTCATGCATATTTTTGTATTATTCATATAAATATAACAATAAGATTAATATTCACTTCTCATAAATAATAATTAACCGTAAGCAACAAACTACACACCTGACAAGAACTGTCAGTGTGACAGTAGAAAAAGACGTAAGACACAATGCCGCTACGAAAGTGACGCCTTCATAATATTTTATCCTCGCGATTGATAGGTTGTGCTGGCGCGTAATCTAAACATCAACCAATCAAATTTTTGTCAAAGATTAGGGTTAACGTTTGTAAAACATTCAAACGGTTCATTATTGTGATATTATTATTAGGATTAATCACAGACCTGCCTTTTTTTCCATTTCTTCCTACGTAATGTGATAGAAGGAGATTAACAATCGATGACGCACACCAAGAAGGGTATTATTTCAACTATACCATTATTTTTAGGTGGTTCATAATAAGCCAACTATTTGATTTTTCGAAAGTTGACTTATTGTTGTAAATTATTTTTTGTAGCTATGAAACCCGAAATCTCTGTTTCCCCCTATATACTAAATAACAGTGGAAAAACTGTCCAGTTTTGGCCGATATTGTTCACCTTAGCGTCTCATAGTTTCGTAGCAATAGTGAGTTTTACCACTTTATCAAGATATATTATTTCCCTAATTTTTAAATAACATACTGTTCACAATTTCCCACCTTGTATACTCAGGAAACATTCGATAATGAAATTCGATGTTTTTATTCCATTTTGAAACTAAAAGTATTATAATTCTTGTTGGAAACTTCAATAATTTTTGTTTGTTTGAGAGTTGTATGTGGAAAGAGATCAAAATGTTTGTTGGATTATAATAATGGAAAAGCTTCAGATTTTTTTTTCGTAGCGGCTTTCTATCTGATCCTATTATATATTATTATTTTTATAAAGTTTTTATAATCAATGAATTGCCTGTTATTGATTAAATTAACCAAAAATTGGATAATTTATACTCATTAATCAACTACATTTTAAGGTAGATCACTACATACTTTTATACGCTATGTATATGGACATAATCTATATGGACGCCGTTATGCACTAATGTATCAACCCACAAAATTTCAGTTTTCGAGTTATATATACTGTATTGTTGAAAATATTATCTTACACACTTCTAAGTACTTTTTAGTGTGATATTAATAAGACAAAGGACTGAAATTTAAGAAAATATCTTGTTATAATTTATGAATCTATCATTGTATGTTTAACACTAATAGTTCAAATGCCTTAATACAAATACGAATCTAGTACGCCTATATGTTATTTTGCACAAATGTATCAAGCCTTGAAATTTGTGCGTTGATACAGAAGTGCTTATTTCTGTGTTGAGAATTTACTACTTCTTAACGCTAGTGCGGAGTCTAAAATAAGTGTATTTTAGTGGAAATTATTCTGTTTAACGATTACGTAATCGTAAAAAGTTATTGGTTTATGAAGCAGATATCATATTAATAATATTTGTTTCAACTTTTACTGGTAAGTTTATTAAAACAATGTTTTTATATATTTTTCTAACCTCAAAATGTATTTAAGCTCGAGCTTAAGAAGTTAGTTAAAATATATTAGGCATCTAATTAGTGTGAAAATAATTGTTTTAATATAGAGGTTTACCAAAAATTGGGTTTTTTTTCAATTCGTTTTAAAAACTTGAATTAAATCATATTTTTTTGGTTGATACATTAGTGCGAAACATAAAAACTCTGTATATTGTCAGTTTCAAATGATTTATAGGGATTGAGTCATTGGTGCAAAATGTATTACTGGCTAAACGATAACAAGTGATTTTATCTTTTTATTGTTGTATGATATACCGGGTATTTCTAAAAAATAGCTGACTTTAATAATAAGTATTTTTTACTAGTATTATAAATTAGAATTTTGTAAAATTTGATCTTTATAAACTTTGAACAATTGTAAAAAGTAGGTATATCATTAGGTAACTTTCAATTAAACAAATTTGGGTGAAAAATTATAGGTTTCAGGTCGTATTAAAAAACTTGTAATAATTGAATAATTAGGTATAATTTTATTTCTCTATTTTCTAGATGTATCAGTTATGGCTAGAAGAGGGATGCTTCTGGTAAAAATGTGCCAAAATAATGACTATGAACCCGAGAATGAACTCCCTGATATTTCTATAAGCGAAAGCCAGCTTCAATATTCTCTTGAATTTCAAGATTCAAGATGTAGCGGTATTTTTTCAAGTTTAACTTCAAAAAATAATATATCAACTCAAAGTGATGCAGAATCCAATGTCGCAGAATCAAATGTCGCAATATCCAATGTCGCAGAATCCAATGTTGCAGAATCCAATGTTGCAGAATCCAATGTCGCAGAATCCAATGTCTCAGAATTTAATGTCGTAGAATCCTATATCGCTGAATCTAATGTCGCAGAATCTAATGTCGCAGAATTCAACGTCGCAGACATTCCTTTGGATTTACTACATAAAACCGAAATTATCAATACAAACTACGTCATTTTAGACGTGGATCGTGAACTGGTCGAAGCTGTGAAATTGTTCTCGGAGGAAAGGCAAATGGCTGATCTGGATACTCAAAATGAAATATCTAATAGCACTAATGTGTCAGCTGCAGTTATTCCAGACACACATCAATTGTTGCAAGTCTCAACACATACTTCAGCTACAACTAGTGAAAACTTTGCAGATATCGATTTAAACAAATCAGTGATATCCAACTTTCTGCCTACCTCCAAGACAATTACTTCCACACCTATCCATGAACTGGACAATTCTTTGGCAGAAAAGAGGTCCTATGTAGAAGATGTAGATTCAATAGCTATTACGAATTCTAGTACAGACACGAGTAAAAAATCTAAAAAAGGTAGACCAAAGAAAGGAAGAAATAGGAAAGTCTTGGATCAAAACAGAGAGATTAAAAAAGCACGTTACAATAACAACGAAGCCTATGTTAATAAATCGGGTCGCGTGATAGAACCTAAAAAATTTGAAGGCCAAAATTTTCGCTGTGGTTGCCCAAAAAAATGTACACAAATACTGACAGCCGATAAACGAAAACTAGAGTTTGAAAAATTTTGGAGTGCCGGAAATTATGCAGCGCGATGTGCACTACTACAAGGGTACGTTAAAGAGGTGCCTAAGAAGAGGACCTACTCTAACACAACAAAGAGGGTATTTACAAGAAAATATTCAATTTGTAATATTTCTGTTTGCAAGAAGACATTTTTAAATACTTTTTCAATCAGCCAATCAAGAATTAATGTAGCATTAGCTAAGGCTAAAACGCATGGCTCTATCAGGGATGGTAGAGGTCAGACAACTGGTGGGAAAAATAAATTGCTTGAAGAAAGAGTGGATAAAATAAAAGGTTTTATCAAACGCTTACCAAAATATAAATCCCATTATTGTAGAGAAAGTAACGCATCAAAATTTTTGTCATCCAACTTAAATTTATCAAAACTTTATGATTTGTATAAATCAGAAATTAATAATCCAGTAAGCTTTTCGGCATTTAAGTCAATATTTTATAAAGACTTTAATCTTCGCTTCAAAAAACCCAAAAAGGACACATGCTCAATATGTGATTCTTTAACAGCTAAAAAACAAAATGCAAAAGCCGAACGACAAAAATTAGAGGCAGGACATCAATTGCATTTAGAACATGCATCATCTCTCCGATTGAAAATGAAAGAAGATTTAGATTTGGCAAAAACTGACGCAAATGTAGAGACATTAACTTTTGACATGCAAAAGACCCACTCTTTGCCTCATTTACCTTCAAATATTGTGTACTATAAAAGACAGCTAAATTTTTACAATTTCGGAATTCACTGTGGCAGTAACAACAGAGGATACTTTTATACATGGTTAGAGCATGTAGCAGGAAAAGGAACTCAGGAAATAGGTTCATGTTTGAAAAAATTTATTGCCGACTTTTTAAAACCAACTACTACCCACTTAATACTTTGGGCCGACTCATGCGGTGGTCAGAACAGAAGCATTAAATTGGTGGTCATGCTTTTATACATTCTCCAAAATCATCATTCATTAGAAAAGATAACATTAAGATTTTTACAGCCGGGTCATACATTTCTTCCAAATGATTCTGAATTTGGTGATGTTGAATGTACTTTGAAAACACATAGTCGACTTTATACTGATGAAGATTTTACTAAAATAATGTTGTCTTGTCGCCGAAAAAATAAATTTATCGTCTATAAAATGAAGAGTAACGATTTTTTATCAGTAAAAGATATTTTAAACTCAATTACAAATAGAAAAGTAAGCACGAACAAACAAAAAATATATTGGCTCAAGACGTTTGAAATAGAAATAAATAAGAAAAACCCATTAACACTTTTTATGAAACAGAAGTTAACGGATGTGCCCTCCATTGTAGACATTTCCAAAAGAAAAAAAGACATGAAAAATTTTGAAGAAGAACTTCCACTGCTCTGGCCGGACGGTAAGGCATTGTCTGCGGAAAAAGTCAAAGACTTGAAAGACATGTTAAAGCTTATCCCATCAGACGCAAAATATTTTTATGCCTTTTTAAAAGATGTGAATGTTGGAGAGTTTGAAGATGATGTGGACGGGTACGGGCCTGAACTTGATTTTGAAATAGAAGAACAATATGATGGTTGAAGAGAATATGTTATTAAATTTTTGATATTATGTTTCAATAAACCACTTTCTGATGTAAAATGTATTTTAATTATATATAACCTTTTAACCATTTCGCGCTAATGTATCAAGAGGTTTAATACATTTTAAATTAGCTTAATAATGTAAACTTTCATTTTGCACTAGTGTATCAAGAGGCTTAATACATTCGTACAAAACAACAATATATTACTATTGCTATATTTTGCAATAAAGAATTTTGATAATATTATTTAGGGAGAAAACTTTTTAATAATTTTATTACAAAACATATAAATCTAAAGCTATTTAACATCACACAAAACAATTAATATAGTAATTGGTTAATTCCAGGGAGAGTTATTACACTAAAACATATAACACGCATTTTCTCAAAACTAGTTCGATGTGGCTTGATACAATAGTGCATAACGGCGTCCATATAATAGTTTTAAAATTATATTATCTGAACGGACGCAGAAGGGGGTTTCAATGGAATAAATCGTGTATACTTTTGTGAAAAAATTGGCAACCTTGCATGGATGTATGATTAAATGCAAATCAGACAAAAACGTATATGTTGGAAGTTCAAATACTTACGGCTGGGAGGGGCTAGAAGTACTTTGGAATGTCAAAAATGCATAATTTTTTTATATATATATA
>CAJUYH010002313.1:19814-38692 GCA_910591685.1 Galerucella tenella | reverse complement strand
CCTCCCATTGGTGATAACTTTCAACAGGATCTTATCAGGCAATTATTTTGATTGCCACTTTAATGTCATCAGTCCATGTGACGTTTTTACTTAATTAAATTTTGTTGAATTTTGTATACAGGAACAATCACAAATTAACTAATTTACAATAGTAAATGGCCCAACTATCGGACGCTTAAGAGCAAAGTCGAACTTAAAGCGTTCAGAAAAAATATATGCTTTAGAAAATCACTGATACGGATTGCATTTCAGGTTCCTATATTTATTTGCCTATCATAATATATTATCTCGTTTGGTAATAATAAAAATCGTTGTCTAATAATTAATAATTTATTAAAAAAAGTTCATTTGTCCCAGTCTTCGGACGCTCTAACAGAGTGAAGCTCTACTTATCGGACGGGATATGTCCCTACTATCGGCATATGTGGGATAAATAATAAAACAAAAACATAAATTCAGATTGATTCAAAATACAATAAAACAGGAAACAAAGCATCAATTCTAATCTGTTTAAAATAAAATAAAAACGAAAAACATCAATAATAACGATTTAAAAAACCATTAATAAAACAAACTAAGATGTTCTAAAAAATGTAAAATTATTTCATTATTGCAACTTCATATACACCCCTTTTATTTATAAGCTTTGGTTTTTGAATTTTTTGCATTATGTCGCATGTCTTATAAGTTAAAATATCTTCTCTGGCTGGCCATTTCCAGTTTTGACCACTAAGGGTCATAGCTTTTACTGTATACTCCTGGTTTTCATCATTATAATTTAATATGCACCCAGGATAACAAGCTTCGTTGTATTTCACAATTACATAGTCACCAACTAAATACCTTGTTACCTTCGGAACCTCTTTTACCATTTTTGCGTTAGGATCAATACATTTCTTTTCCCCTTTAATTTTGGAAGCCATAACTTTGTTTTCTTTATTCTCCAAGCGAATTTTTTTTCGTTTGTCTTTCTCATCTTGTTCGTTTTGCTTTTTGTCCAATTTCCGCTTTTCATATTGCTGCCAGAGTTGAGAAACAACAACTGATGGAGTTTTTTCTTTCGGTTTTCTGAGCTGCTTCTTTTTTTCTTCTGGTGGTGTTATCCAAAAGACCATTTTCTTGAAAGGAGTTGGAATATTTGATAACTCTTCCATTTTTTTGACGGGAGATTTCTCTAGAATATCTTGGATAAATTTATTTTTATCTGTGTTTTCTTTATTTTCGTCTTCTAAATCCTCTTCAGTTACTTTATTTCCATCTTTCTGTTCGTTTTTTTTCTGCTCTTCTTTCTCTGTATCTTTGTTTTCTACAGTCTCGCTTTCGGCGTTTGTTTCGTAAGAGTTATTTGTTTCCTCGTTTTTTGTACGGTTAGTGTCACTGGTTGTTTTATCAACATTTGATAATGAACCGCCTTGTTTTTCTGCTTCGTCGTCAATAGAAATTATTGAAAAAACATTTAAATCTATATCTCCTGTTGAGAAATTAAAGTTACTGGTGTCAGTTAAATTCAGAACTGGAAGCAAATTTTCTTTTAAGTTATCATCTAATTGTAAGGCTTCTTTGGCTTTGGAAATTTCTAACATTAGGTTTAAGTTGAGAGAATCAGTGGAAAACACAGGTTCGGAAGTTTCTGAATGTACAGGTACATTTTCTTCGAACACTACAGTGTGGTTCAACTCTTCCGGGAATTCATTATTTACAAAGTCTGTGTTATCATCCAGTTGTAAAACTTCTGCAATTTCTGTTATTAGATCTAAGTTAGGCGAATTAGAGGAAGACACACTTCCAGTCGCGTCTGAATGTACTTGTAAATTTGTTTCGAATACTATAGTGTTACTCAACTCTTGTGGAAATTTATTATTTACAGAGTCGGAGAGTTTTTGCCATAAATAAAAAAGATTTGTATCTTTAACGTCTCCGTTCCAGATCCTCTCAGAGGATTTGAAGAGAGGTATGTTTTCTTCATTTATCTCCTCGAAAACGGCTAAAGCTACTCTTTCATCATTTTTCTCAACTTCGTTATTGGGCAGGGAGTGGTTGGTAGTAGAATCTTTAAAAAACTTGTCAAACTTAATATTGTTGGCATTGAATGGAACAAGACCACATGTCTAAAAACCACTCATTATCGATTGTCTTAGACTTTCCTCCATTCGATCAATAGTTTTTTTTAATAAAGGTGCAAACTGCTCTCTATTAATTTTTATGCCTTGATTATGCATTCTCCAATCAATTACTGATTTTCTCCATTCTACCTTCAGTGGATGAAACGCTGCCACATCTAGGGGTTGTAAGATATGTGTACTATTTGGATAAAGGCTTATTAGAATAATATTATTTTCTGCACAAAACGTGCTAAGTTGCATTGTTAAATGGGATTTATGTCCATCAACAAATAAGAGTATCGGCATAGGAATGTTTTTTTCTTTAATCCAGGGCAAAAATACGTTTGCTATGTATTCAAAAAATGAGCGTCCTGTCATCCAGCCATTATCTGACTTGCCAATCCCCCACGATTTTGGAACATTATTAATCACCTCCTTTGGAAGTCTCTTATAAGAATACATAATAAGCGGTGGTGGCAGATCCCCAGCAGCATTGCACATAAAAAGTACAGTAATTGCTTCTTTTTCGTTATTATTTGACATGCTGTATACAGTTTTATCACCCTTTTTGGTTAGAACTTTTTCTCCTTTGGGACACAAAAAAACGGCCGTTTCGTCGCAGTTATAAACTCTATTTGGTTCGGTTACATTGATTTGATTTTCTTTTAAGTAATTATTTACCTCATCGAACCATTGGCGTATTTTTTTTTCTGTCACTTTAGATCGTTGTCCAGTCAGGCTCTGTGGTACCCTTTTGGTAATTTCAGGGTGTCTTCTTAAAAAGCTCTCATACCAATGACGGCCAGGTTTATCATCTACAAATGGATTCTCTCGTTTTAATTCGCGTATCAAAAGCTGAACACTCTCAAAAAGCTGACTACTTGTTACTGGAAAACCAGCTTTGGCAGCATTAAATATCCAAGAAACTAAGTGGTTTTCCTCTTCAGGTGTCAAAACAGAATTTGGACCAATTTTTCTCCCAACTTGTGTTTTTCCTGCAATTTTATCGCTTAATGTAGATCGAGGAACATTATAACCCGCACTAGCTTTTCGAATTGACATGCCATTTTGAGTGGCTTCTAGAGCTTTTTTCATGTCTTCCTCACTGTATTGATATCTTTTAGTCATTCTGGAAACAGAGGCAAAATTTCAAAACTTCTTCCGATAAATAGACTTAAAAATGGAGCAGGGTCCTAGCTATCGGACATGTAATAAAATAATTAATAGGAGGCTTAAATGAAAGCAAGGTTCAGTGAAATAATTTTTCACATGAAGCATATACTCTACATAATAGCTAATATTTTATAACATATAAAAATCACTTGCTTATTCTTTTTTGTTGTTATTTAAACGTTACTATCTACTATCTCAACTATCAGTCAGTTTATGTACCAAATATCGGTCATTTCATGTACCAACTATCGGTATAGCAGTTTATTAATGTGCTCACATAAATATAATATTCAATTAACTCTTTTATTTAATGAAATATGCTATGCCGATAACTGGTCGGATAAATCATTGGTTTATCCAGAACTAATGTATTCTGAAATATCTCAGAAACTTTTCATCAGTATTGTGTAATGCAACTTGAAAAAAAACATAACATTGTTGTAGTTATCGGACACGTGTCCGATAGCTGGTACATAACCCAATTTAATATGTCCCACTTATCGGCCACCATTTTATAGGAAAAAACAACGATGAATTAACAAAAAAACCATCGTGGAATAGTTAATATACAATATTATACTAGAAAATCAAGCCCCATAAAGATATTTTTTTAATAGACATTGAAAATGTAAGATTACTGAATAGCATTGTCTTACCTACTTCGCTAGCAAAATGACGCCTTTGTCTAATGCTGTTACCACTGGACTGTTTTTAGGCTTACTGAGAGTTCTGGAAGTTCGTAGACGGGGTAGGTTGCGTAGACAATGTTGCCAAAATGTGCAATTTTTCAGAAAAATATATTTTTCGTCTCAAAGATATACTCTTAACTTATTATTAATAAAAAACCATAAAAGTGTCCGATAATTGGGACGTGGCCGATAATTGGGCCATTTACCTTAAATGCTAAATTGAAATATTGTTATTATTTTCAAAACTATTGTACATAACTATAAAAAAAATTTTATTCGCAACAACATGAACAAATCTATGAACTGTCATGGAATATTTGTCCATTCTAATGGATTATTTCTATGATTCATGTATTGAACTTTAGATGACAGTTCAATATTTTTTTAGAAATTTGACAATGAGGGTGTTCTTTTTATAACTGAATATTGTTGGAAAGGGTGTGCTTATTAAGAATGAAAATTTTATTACAACATTCCCTGAAATATTTCAATCTTTTTATAAATTATTATAATTTTAGAAAAAGTTTGAAATTTTTCATAGTGTATATTTATCAGAGTAGGTGTTTTGATTAATTTTATAAATAATGTCTTTTTTAGATCACTCTTCTGGATAAAACTTATAAATGGATTTGATGTTGAATATTCCCCGAATCATACCTGTGACGGGATGTGCCAACTGGTAGCTATTTATACCAAATTCTGTTACAACCACATATGGACCTTCATATAGAAGCTGCAGTTTCAAGCATTGATTTTTGTATCGATTAGATGTTCGAAGAGCCTTAACTATAACTAATTCACCCTTTTGAAAAGTAATTTGCTTTTTGATTCTGTTATTTCTGAGTTTTAGTTGTTTATTTGCCCGTTTTATTAATTTCTCGTTTGTTATTTGTATTAATGTCTCATAGTTTTCTAAGTTTGTGATGTGCCATGGTCGATTAGGAATTTGTCCAGTCATTAATATAGTTGGACTTATGTTTGTTACTGTATTAGGGATATCATTGATAAAATGTTCAATGTCTACAATAAAATCTTCCCAAAGTGTGTGTTCACTATGTACTAATATTCTTAAAAATTTTAAAATTTCCTTGATAGCTCTTTCACATGGATTTGCAGATGGGTTTCTAATGCTAATAAATGCAGGTGTTACGTTTGATTTCATCAACCAAATTCTAAATTTTGCATTGTTAAAATAAGTAGCATTATCCATTATAATGTTCTTTGGGATACCTATTGTAAGAAAATATTTTGTTAATGCGGATTTTACTTCTTTTGAGTTAGTTTTCTGACAAGGATACATTTTTATGTATTTTGTGAAAATATCTGTAATTACTAGCAAATGTCTGTTGTTATTTGTACTTGGAACTAAATTAGACTAAAAATCTATGGCAATAGTTTCTAAAGGTTCTTTTGTGATGCCTTTGGAAGATTTTCGTTATGGAAGTTTTTCTCTTTAGTGAATTGACAGATTTCACATTGTTTGTTGATTATTCTACAAATTGTAATGTCATTCTTACTATAGTAATTTTCCCGAAATAAAAGATGAAGTTTCCTAGAACCAATATGACAGTATTTAAGGTGTAAGTCTTTTATGATTTGTCGTGCTAGTGTGTTTGTTATAACATATAATTCATTATCATTGATGATTTTATAATAAATGTTTTGTTTGCTTCTTAATTTTTGTTTTTCTTGTGTGGTGAGGTTTTGTTGATCTCGTAGTATGTGTGTGAGTGTAAAATTGTCTTCGTTATTTCTCATGATGTTAATGCCTATTTTAATGTAATTTTTAAGCCTTTTATTGTCCATTCGTGTAATGGCGTCTGAAACAACGTTTGTTACTCCAGGAATGTATTTTATGATAAAGGTGTATTCTTGTAGTGTGAGTATAAGTCTATGTAATCGAGTGTTATTGTATCTATTTTGTAAAATGGTTGTCAATGCTTGATTGTCTGTCTCGATAATAAATGAATTTCCTAATAAGAAAAAACGAAGTTTTTGTACACAATAAAGTATGCTCGAGAGCTCTAATTCGCATACAGAATAATTTCTTCCTGCCTTTTTAGTTTTCCTCGAAACAAACGAAATTGGTACCTCTATATTATTTTGTATTTGAGTGAGAACTCCTGCAAATCTATCAAGAGATGCGTCAGTTTTTAATGTGAAAGGTATATCATATTGAGGATGATAGAGTTGTATATTTTGCAAAAATGTTTGTTTTATTTCATTAAATGCCAATTCTCTTCTTTCATCCCACTTCCATTTTACATTTTTACATAGGAGTTCCATCAAAGGTAATTCTAAAGTTGTTACGTCTGGAATTAATCTTTTAAAATATTGAATGGTTCCCATGAAACTACGTAGTGTTTTTAAATTTATTGGCCTAGGAAAGTTTTGAATAATTTTAGTTCTTTCAGGATCAATTGTGATACCTGTAGTGTCTAAAATGTATCCTAGATATTTTATTTTTGTTTTAAAGAAATGACATTTGTCAATGTTTATTTTAAGACCTGCTTGATCAAGTGTTTTTAATATTATATTTATATGTTCTAAGTGCTGTTCATAGCTGTTTGAAAAAATTACAATGTCATCCACATAATGCAATGTAAAGTCTTCATATGGATGTAAGATTTTATTAAGAGCTTTCAATAGTGCACTAGTACTAGAATTGAGACCAAATGGAGTGACTTTGAATTGATATACAATACCATTTATAATAAAACCAGTATATTTTCTACTGTCTGGATGAAGAGGAATAAGCCAAAATGAGTGTAAGAGATCTAGCTGACTAAAAACTTTTGCATTTGTAATTCTACCTAAGATAGCTTCAATTGTTTGTGGAGATTCATACTCAGGAGTAGTACATTGATTCAAATTGCGTGCATCTAAACAAATTCTAATGTTATCTTTTGGATTTTTCTTTTGAACAATTACTATAGGATTAATAAAAGATGTATTACTGTATTCTATAATGTTGTCAGTTAATAATTTGTCAGTAGCTTTATTGACTTGAGGTCTAAGTTTATAAGGAATAGGATAAGTTTTGCTTTTAAAATTCTCAATATTTTTGTTTATTTTAATTTTATGAACGTATTCTTCTGCGACTCTTGCTTCTTCCTTGACTAAACCTTCATACTTTACCAATAACTTCATAATATCCTCTCGATAACCATCATCACAATTAATTTCCATCCCATTAATATAATTTATTATCATTTCATTTTTCCTACTGCCATTATTTCCATATCCATAACCATATTTCTTATCTTCATAATTCTTTTGCTTTATATTTTCTGTTTCTTCTGTAATTTCCATATTACATTCTTCTTCCGACTTCTGTACTTCTTTTTCTTCCCTATCTTTATAAAATTGTATTTCTATTCCTTTAAAACTAATCCTTTCTTTTTCATAATCAATAATTGCCTCATTTTTTTCAAGTTCATCAGAACCTATTAATACATCAAATTCTATATGATCAACAATTAATAATTGCATGTTAATACTACTATCTAAAATATTAAACTGTATTACTACTGCTTTATTCACCTCCATTAATTTTTTTGAATTTATATCTACTAAATTTACCTTAGGAATCCTAATAATATTTTTTTGTAAAATTGACAATTGTTCCACTATTCTTTTATGAATAAGTGATGCAGCTGACCCGGTGTCCACTACCGATAAAATTGTTTTATTGTATATTTGACCTTTTATTAAAATTGAATTATTGTTAGTTTTTATGTCTAATACGTCCTCCAATAGAAATTCTTTGGGATGACAGTAGACATATCCTATTTCATGTACACCGTGGCTTATTGAAAATTTTGATTGGTTTGTGAAGACTCATATGTATGATTTATGGACTCCGAAGATCTAGTTCGTTCTAAATGTTTAAATTGTTCATTATTTGTATGATTTTGCTCGCGTTCATGACTCTGCGATCGTTGTATGTAATTTACCCTTCTGGTATTTTCGTGATTTTGAAAGTCTTGATTTCTTCTAATGTTTCCATCAGAATTCCTTCTTTCCCTATTATAATTTCCGTTTTGATTAGCATTAGAATTATGATATCTCTGATTTTGTTGATTAATGCGGTGATTGTAGGTATTATTAGAATTAGGATCATAATTACGATTATTATCGTACCTATTATTGTTAACAGGATAATTAGAGAAGTGTTTATTGTTATTATTATTGTTTTGTCTGTAGTTATTATTGTAGTTATTATTATTGTTTTGTCTGTAGTTATTATTGTAGTTATTGTTATTATTCCTATTGTTATTATTATTATATTTATTGTTATTGTAATTTGTATTCTTGTTTTGGTGATTAGAAAAATTGAAATTTTGTTGAGTTTCTTTGTTTAGTGTATTTGTTTTAATTACGTTTCTTTCAATACGATTTATGTAGTTGGTTAGTTGTTCAAAAGATTTTATATTTTGAATGGCTATAGTTTCGGCTATTGTAGGTTTGAAGTGCCTAGATATTAAAATGATAAGCTCTGCTTCTCCTATATGTGGTTCTAAAAATTGTGCTTGCGAAAATAGATTTAAAGCATAATTATACATACTAGAGTTTTTGTTGTGATCAAACTTACCAGAGCATAATCTTTCTCGAAACAATGATTGATTACTTTCTCCCCAATATGTTCGGAGAAAAAGTGCTTCAAAATCATTGAAATTGTTTATATGATTTTCATAGCCATTAAACCAAGTCAGAGCCTGATCAGTTAAATTGCTGCGAATAAACTCCTTCCAATCGTCAAAGTTATTAAAATGTTTACCTCTGTTTTTCAAAGTTCTTAGAAATACCTTAAGATGTAATTGTTTAATTGAGCCAGAGAATTTATTAGTGCTACCACTCGAATTACTAAGAATGGAATATAATTGGTTTAAACCAGGTATACAATTAGAATTATTGGAAAGAGAGGCTTTCTGTTTTAATTCTTCCATTTGTTTCTGTATTTTCTTTTCCATGTTATTTTGTAATTCTTGTAAATATAGTTCTTGTTCTCTTATCCTTTCTTCCCATTGTTTCTTTTCTTGATTCTTGTTTCCTTGATAGTTCCAATCTCGATCATTTATGTTTTTCTCAAAAATTTCATTTATTCTTTGTTGATTTTCTTGGTTTTCTTTTATTTTTCTTTCTAGTTCCCTTTTTAATTGAAATAAATTCTGCTCAGTTATTCCCATGTTTTCAGCGAATTCTAATTCGATATTCTTTTCCAATTCTCCTAAATTCTTCTCATTCGATATGACCCTTCTTGCAAATTCATCCCATCTTCTTTTAGCTGTTTCAGTAATTTCTTCTTTGGCCTGTTCCATTTTCTTATTGATTTGTTCTTGAATTTGAGTATTTAATTTATTTTCCATTTTTTCCCACTTTTCTTTTTGTAATTTCAATTCTTCTTCAATTTTCTCCATTTTGTTGTCTAGTTTTGTGAATTGTTGTTTAAAATCTTGTTTTTGTTGTTCCATATTTTTGTCTATTTTATTAAATTGTGTTTTTTGTTCTGTACTCATAGTTAAGAATAATTGTGTTATTGCCTCCATAGTTATTGGTTCATTTCCTTTTGGTTTTGCTTCTTCTTGTTTTTCTGTCTCCTTTTCTTCATCTTCTTTGTCTCCTTGACCTTTTTCTTCTGTTATTGTGTGTATTTCGAACTCATAAATTTCCGGATCTTGATTTTCCTGTCTCAACGCTTCCCTAAGACGACTCTGTAAGGTTAGTTTTAAGCCTACCGTAGAAAGTTCTCTCTTTTCAAGTTGTTTTTTCAATTCATCCATTTTTAAATTATTTAATTTTTTAGATTCCATTTTTAGTTTTGTGGTTCTTTTTATTTTGAATATCTGTATTTCTAACTCTTACTATGCCTCTAATTGTCCTTAAAATAAATGCACCACGTTGGGCCTGCCAATTATGTTAAATTTTTATAATCTTGGTATAATAAATATATGTTTAATTTTTATTTTATTCTTACTTTAAATATAATTACTGATTACTGTTATTCCATAAGCTTATCAACTTTGGGCTTTTTCAACTTACTTCAATACCTCGGCTACAGCTCAATAGATGGCATGGACTTTTCAATTGAATTTAATATTAATTTTTATTTATTAATAATTTTAAAAACACACAGGATCATGAGTAAGGCCTTTATTTTCCGCAAAATATTTGAAGGATAATCAAATAAGCATGGCATTTAAATTAGGAAACAATTTAATTACTTCAACATATAAAATACGAGGACATAAAATGGAGGAAATTACATTAATAAAATTTTTAAACGTGCATGCGCAGATATCGAAAAATAAGAAACGGATATTCGTTGTTCGTTGAAATAGAATTTAAGGTTATATTTTGAATGAATAAGAAGGTATGATTTCCACGTGGAAAATTATAAAAGAAAACTTAAGACTAATGAGAACCAATTGTGATGAACAATTTTAAAAGTAAGTGAATAAATCTAATAACTAATTATAGCACTTTTATAGGCGAATTTATGCACAAAGAAGTATATTGTCTTACCACAATTCAATAGTTTCTATCCGATTTCAGTTATGGATGAAGCTGTAAGGTTTTTGACCGGATGCAATCTGGTCAGGATTACAAAACTGTCTTCATGAAATTTGATTGCAAATTTCTAAAAATTTATCTGTCACAGGAGCTGAGGTTGATATATCCTTGATTATTCATTCTGGGAATAGCGGGACACAGGAACAATCCTAATTGATGCTCAATATTTTGTTACGGACAAAACATGAAATTTTCAATATAAGGTAGGTACTTTTTTTAATTTTTTGGGAAATTAAACCACAATATTTTCAAATTCTTTACTTCAACGTTTCGGTAGCGTTCCAGCTACCGTTGTCAAGAAAAAATAAGTAGTGGTTAACAATGGTATCGGAGAGGTTTTTTTTTTATTTTCTAGCTTGAAATGAAATCTATTTAATGCATCTAGGTAGGTACGTTTTTATCTTATTGTTTCGCAACAGTTAATTTTAATTTAAAATTTATTTCGTAGGTACTTATTAATATACAGTTTTAAAAAAAATCTCACCGATTTCTAAAAGGAATCAGGATGCATCGTTCTCAATTTTTGCCAGAGAAAAATCAACAACCTTCTTTTCTTTTTTAAATTTATTGATAGTCCTCCCTCTTGGATACCAAAAGTTTACTTCCTGGATACCAAAAAGTTTCTTCCCCTCCCATTGGTGATAACTTTCAACAGGATCTTATCAGGCAATTATTTTGATTGCCACTTTAATGTCATCAATCCATGTGACGTTTTTACTTAATTAAATTTTGTTGAATTTTGTATACAGGAACAATCACAAATTAACTAATTTACAATATAAATGCTAAATTAAAATATTGTTATTATTTTCAAAACTATTGTACATAACTATAAAAGAATTTTTATTCGCAACAACATGAACAAATCTATGAACTGTCATAAAATATTTGTCCATTCTAATGGATTATTTCTATGATTCATGTATTGAACTTTAGATGACAGTTCAATATTTTTTTAGAAATTTGACATACAGGGTGTTCTTTTTATAACTGAATATTGTTGGAAAGGGTGTGCTTATTAAGAATGAAAATTTTATTACAATATATATATATATATACAGGGTGTTTCATTGGGAAAGGGCCTTACTTTAACTGTAGATGGGGATCACTTCGGTGCTTCCAAAAACTAGTATTTAATGTTCCTTCTGCACTTTATAACCGAGATACAGGGTGTTTTATAAAATTATCCTATTTCTTTCGAACCTCATAACTTCTGAGTTGCCCTGTATATTATTTCGAAATTTGGTACACGTAATAACCATTACCTAGAAACTCCATCAAAAGCATCTCCATAAAGATAGTGCAGGTCCGGCTCAACAAAAAATTTAAAAACTCGTCTTTCCTAAAAACAACACCCTGTATATAGATTTTTTTGAAATTGCTCTTCACAATTGAAAAGAGTATAAAAAATAGAATCTACTTATTTCCTTTTTATTTTTCCGCAGACAATTTTACTACCAAAAATTTACCGTCAAAGTTATAATTTATGCACGTTTTGGTGGTTAACAATGGTATCGGAGAGGTTTTTTTTTTATTTTCTAGCTTGAAATGAAATCTATTTAATGCATCTAGAGAAGCATTCTAGAAATTCAATTGAGTTTGTATGCTTACGAGTACAGACCACTGAAAAATGTGATTACAGGGCCGTACTTGGGACATACTTATTCAATAAGTTTCGAATATTTCGAACACCCTGTATAAGGATATGTATTTGGAAACTATGCACTTCTACATTTAGAATAACAAGAGTAAAATACGAGAAATGAAATAAATAAAATTTATGCTTCAAAAATTAGAGAGATTTTTATTAATTTTATCAATTGACATGAAAAGAAAGCAAGACATTCTAACAACATTGTCCAAACGAAGCAAGTCTAACATACAAAATTGCTCAAAATGACCTCTATTCTGCTCTATGCACTTTCTTGTCCTTTTTGTAATATTGCGAACGGACCTTCTGTTCCAATCTGGATTATTTCTGATTTCCCCGCAGTCATTCTCAATTCTTCGAAGAAGTTCTTCTCTGCTGTTGATCTCGGTAGCAGTTACTTTTGATTTTAGATATTTTAGAAAGTGCATAGAGCAGAATGGAGGTCATTTTTAGCAATTTTTGTGGGATAGATTTGCTCCGGTTGGACAATGCTGTTAGAATTTCTTGTTTTTTTTTTTTCAGGTCAATTAATAAAATTAATAAAAATCTCTCCATTTTTTGAAGTATAAATTTATTTCTCGTATTTTACTCTTGTTATTCTAAATGTAGAAGTGCATAGTTTCCGAATACATATCCTTATACAGGATGTTCGAAATATTCAAAACTTATTGAATGAGTATCTCCCAAGTACGGCCCTGTAATCACATTGTTTAGTGGTCTGAACTCGTAAACATACACACTTAATTGAATTTCTAGGATGCTTAACTAGATTCCTTGAATAGATTTTATTTCAAGCTAAAAAATAAAAAAAAAACCTCTCCGATACCATTTTTAACCCCCAAAACGTGCATAAATTATTACTTTGACGGTAAATTTTTGGTAGTAAAATTGTCTGCGGAAAAATAAAAAGGAAATATGTAGATTCCATTTTTTATACTCTTTCCAATTATAAAGAGCAATTTCCAAAAAATCTATATACAGGGTGTTGTTTTTAGGAAAGACGAGTTTTGAAATTTTTGTTAAGCCGGACCTGCATTATCTTTATGTTGATGCTTTTGATGGAGTTTCTAGGTAATGGTTATTACGTGTACCAAATTTCAAAATAATATACAGGGTAACTCGGAAGTTATGAGGTTCGGAAGAAATAGGATAAATGTATAAAACACCCTGTATCTCGGCTATAAAGTGCAGAAGACACATTATATATAGGGTTTTGGAAGCACCAAAGTGATCCCCATCTACAGTTAAAGTAAGGCCCTTTCCCAATGAAACACCCTGTATATATATACAAACAGACAAATATTGAGGTAAGCAGCAATAATGAAGGAAAAAAGTACTCTTTTTAGATTTTTAGAATCTAAAAAGAGTACATCCTTCATTATTGCTGCTTACCTCAATATTTGTCTGTTTGTGTCCTAATTGATCAGCAACGATCACATGCGCTTGTCGCTTTTCAGTATATATATATTTATATATATATATATGTTATAGTGTCAATAGCCCTTAGCTTGCTAGATTATAACGTGTCACCATAGAACTTTGAACCGGATAGTGTAAATGAACCTTATACTGTTTACTCTGCATTTTTATTACTTCATTCAACTTTGTATTTTTACCTTCAGTCTAGAATTAATGGTTTTACTAATCGAACGTCTTTGACATATTTTATATTTTTTAAATAAAACTTTTTAAAAAGTACCTTACGGCCTTTCGTAATTTAAGTGGCGCAGTCAGTAGGATAGTCAAACGGTATTAACGGATATAATATCGGTTCGTTTTAACGATTTATTGGCTATTTGAACTTTATACCGTGTGTCGCGAAAGTTAGGCGAATTGAGTAACCTAACGAGAAGACGTGTTGGGCGAATTTAGTATCCCAACAAGTGTTCAAGCATATTGAGGACTTTCGTGCATCAATATCTTCAAAGGACATTGGAGACGAGCTTGAAGCAGCTGGCACATGGAAGGAAAATTGATTTTGCTGTAAGTACATTTTATGTCATACATAGGTTCGTACAGAAATTTTTCTTCAGATTATTCTGAGAATTCTGGAAAAGTAATCCAATTCTGACTCACATTTGTCAAATTTTTTTTTTCTCCCAACTGATTTTAATTTTAAGTATTCTTTATAAAACTAGGTAAAAAATGGCAACTCCAGTATTAAAGAAAGAATTCCTAGATATGGTACCCGAATTTCACGGTGATACCCAATTATTACCAAGATTTATTGAAATTTGCGAAAAACGTGTTACTAAATTTTTTAACACGACAGATATACATGATTTTCAGAACGAATATCTGATGTCAAGTATATTGTCAAAAATTAAAGGTAATGCAGCAGTGAATATTTCGTCCTGTATAATTACTAAATGGTCAGATTTGAAAAGTGCTTTACTTAACACATATTCTGATAAGAGAGACATTTACACCTTGAACATAGAAATAGTTAATTTGAGACAAGGAAACGATTCACCATTTAATTATTATAATAAAATTCAGCACTTATTAAATCTTCAAATTTCACAGTTGAAAGCACATGCTAGTGAAACGGAAATATTGTATTTATCTGTATATTTTTGCAATTTTGCACTTAGGGTATTTTTACAAGGCCTAAGAGAGCCTCTGGGTTCACTTATGCGAACGAAAAACCCGCCAGATTTAAATTCAGCATTGAATATGTTAACTAATGATTTTCAAACAAATATTGAACTTCTTAACACGTCTAAAGGTAGATTTGGGTCTAGGAATAAATTTTTTGAAAATAATAATGTAAATAACAAACCTTTGCAACTTACTAACTACGAGCACAATGCACGACCAAAATTTAATTCTTCTTATAATGAACAAAGACCAAGTACAAGTCAAATAAATAATAATCAAAATTTTGAGAAAACTACAAACGTATTCAAACCAAATGCAAATCGCAGTTTCCCTAATCCCACTCCTATGAGTATTTCAACTAGGAATACATTTAGGGGAAACCAAAATTTTTCTAATCAGAGTAATAAATCCAATAACTTTAGGCAAAATTTTAACAGAAGTAACAGAAATTATATTGCTGAAGAATTGCACAATTTAGGGGAACAACCATTAGTGGAACATCCGGACGATCTAGACGAGCGAACTTTTTTAGACAAAAAAGCCTCGGAAGACAACAAAGACACACTATTGAATTGTTAAATTTAACTAATAAAGAGAGCGAACTGCCTTACATAATATTTCCTGAAAATAATTTGAAGGTCCTTATTGACACTGGCAGTACGAAATCTTTTATATTACCTGAAGTAGCTAATAAACATTTCAAAAAATCAATTCGGTTTGACCCTTTTAAAATTTCAACTGCACATGGTAGCTCACAAAAAAATTTTAGTGCAGAAATTAGTGCATCAAGTATATTCAATCTTAAAAAACCTGTTGATTCGAAATTCTGTTTATTTAAGTTCCATGATAAATTTGAATGTTTGTTGGGTGTAGATAATTTGAAAAAACTTAACATAACTATAGATTTAAATAAAAATGTACTCATTACCCCTAATGCAACAATAAAAATTAATTACTATAAGGTCCCTCAGACCACGAATTGCATAGTAGTGCCTCCGAGGACCGAACAAGTTGTCAAAATAAATATAAAAAACGTGAAAAATGGCCAAATATTGGTGCCATATACGAAAATTTCGGAATTAGAAATTCCACAATGTATAACTAATGTGCAAAACCATATGGCTATTTGCACTATTTTGAATAAAAGTGAAATTGAGTGTCCTTGGGACTTGTCAAATTCCGTGGAAGCAGAATTGTTCGATGAATACGAACAAAGTCTGTATTCAAATCTCAATAACTTTAACGTTGAAAATATTAAATTTGATATTAATAAAATTCGTACTGAGCATATGAACTCAGAAGAAAGACAAACTGTTTTAAAACTTATCAACGAGTACTCAGATATTTTCCATGTAGAAGGGAATAAATTAACATTTACTCATATGATTAAGCATGAAATAAATACTACGGACGAATTACCGGTGTACACAAGGTCCTATAGGTATCCCGAAGTACATCGCAAAGAGGTACAAAAACAAATTCAGAGTATGTTGGAACAAAATATAATAAGACCATCGACCTCTCCTTGGTGTTCTAGCATTTGGGTAGTAAGTAAAAAACCAGATGCTTCTGGCCAACAAAAATGGCGTATAGTGGTTGACTATAGGAAACTTAATGAAAAAACCATAGGTAACTCTTATCCCTTGCCCTTAATAGATGCCCTTCTTGATAAACTAGGCCGTAGTCAATATTTTTCTACTTTAGATTTAGCGTCGGGATTCCACCAAATTCAAATAGCAGGAAAAGATATACCAAAAACAGCATTCAATACCGAAAATGGGCACTATGAGTTTTTACGCATGGGTTTCGGGTTAAAAGGAGCACCCGCGACATTCCAAAGAATAATGGATAGTATTTTACGGGGCATTCAAAATGAAACATGCTTAGTATATTTAGATGATATTATATAATTTAGCACAAGTTTACAAGAGCATATTACTCGTCTTAGGGAAGTTTTCAATAGATTAAGAGACGCGAATCTTAAATTGCAGCTAGATAAATGTGAATTTTTAAGAAAGGAAGTAACATACCTTGGACATGTTATTACTCCTGACGGTGTTAAGCCTAACCCCGACAAAATAAGAGCCATTAAACAATACACAATTCCTAAAAATACTACTCAGCTTAAAGGTTTTCTTGGCCTTTTGGGTTATTATAGGAAATTTATAAAGGATCTTTCGAAAATTATATTACCATTAACCAAACGCCTGAAAAAGGGTGTCGTTTTAAATTATAAAGATCCTGACTATTCGGAATGTTTCGAATATTGTAAAACATTATTAATAAATGAGCCAATATTACAGTACCCTGATTTCTCGCAACCGTTTATCCTTACTACGGATGCCAGTAATTTTGCTATAGGGGCCGTATTGAGCCAAGGAAAAATTGGTTCGGACTTGCCCGTTGCTTACGCTAGTCGTACCCTAAATAAATCCGAATGTTCTTACTCAACTATAGAGAAAGAAATGTTAGCCATTGTATGGGCGGTAAAATATTTTCGTCCATACCTTTTTGGTAGAAAGTTTAAAATATATAGTGACCATAGACCACTCCAGTGGCTATTCTCTCTTAAGGAACCAAATTCTAAATTAGTTAGATGGCGCCTTTAACTCGCTGAATACGAGTATGAAATAATTTATAAGAAAGGAACTCAAAATAAAAACTGTGATGCTCTATCTAGAATTCAATTAAATTTAAATGAAGCAGGAACATCATCAGCAGTAATATTTGATTATATGGAGGACTTCAATAAAAGCCTTGAACCCCAAAAATCAGAATCTTTAATAGTCGAAGCTGAAGATCATAAAGATTCCGAAAATGAATTAGATGGAAATGAAACTGTACATACTAATTTAGAAAATCCACTTATAGGTATTCCGATCGTTGATTGTCCTGTAAATTTTGGAAAAAATCAAGTAATTATCTCAGAAGTTAATTACGAACCGGCAAAGCCAACGATAATTAAACTATTTGAAACAAAACAAAGATTGCTTATTCAACTTTCCAAAAACAATTTCGAAAATGACGTTATTAAATTTCTTAAAGAATATATTGTTCCAAAGGTAAAATATTACGTTTATTTCGAAGACCCCGTATATGAAAAATTAAGCGTAGTTATTCAGACACATTTCAAAAACTCAATGATTAATATGATTAAATGTACAAAAAAATTAATAGACGCTGATCTTAACGATATTAAGGAAATCATAAAAAATTATCATGAGAGCAAAACCAATCACAGAGGTTTAGACGAGACAGAATCTAGGATAAAAAACATATACTATTGGCCGAATCAACGAAAATCAATACAAACGTACATAAATGAGTGCGAAATTTGCTTACTAACAAAGTACGATAGAACCCCCATTAAAACTACCTTAAATCTTACCCCCACAGCAACCCACCCATTTCAAATTGTACATATGGACTCTATAACCTTAGAAGGTACAAAATTTTTAACCTTAGTGGATTCCTTTTCTAAGTACGGACAAATGTACAAGATGAAATCTGCAGAAGGTATAGAAACTGTTAACAATTTGATAAAATATTTTACTCATCATTGTATTCCATCGGAGATAATCTCAGATAATGGAACAGAATTAAAAAATTCACTAGTTAAAGAGTTATTACAACTACATAAAATAAAAATACATTTTATTAGTTCCCAACACCCCGAATCGAATGGTATAGCCGAAAGATTCCATTCGACCATAATCGAACACATTAGACTATTAAATCTCCAAAACGAATACAAGAAAGATCTTATCGAACAAAAGGTTAACTATGCTCTTCTAGCATACAATAATACTATTCATTCTGTCACAAAATTAAAACCCTTTGAAATAATAACAGGTAACATTTGCAATAATTCCGCGTTTGATATAAATCTACAACAACAATTAGTAAACGATTATGTTTCGAAACATAAAGAGAAAATTAAACTTGTTTATTCGGAAATAAATAAAAACATTCAGAAATATGAAGAAAAAGCTATTGAAAAATTAAATCAAAATCGGGAAGAATTGCCCAAAGAAATACCAAATAGAGTATTTATGCGCAACAAACAAAAACAAAGCAAAACAAAACCAA